>DWNE01000276.1:0-32795 GCA_018249875.1 Cecropterus toxeus | reverse complement strand
CTCTCAGGGTTTATTATTTTATTTTGGAAGCTCCACTTTTAAAATAAAATGAATAAAACCCTTGATAGGAGATTACCTTAAGTACCATTATAAGAAGCACCTGAATCAGTAAGATTAAAAGATAGGGCTACTAAAGAAAGCTGATCATACAAAATGAGATTGTTCAAAATTTCATATTACATATCACGTTATATCATACATACTATATGTTCATATGCTAAAGGAATATATAGATTATGTGAACCAATATTTTAAATATGATAACTTTGTTATCAGAGTGCAATATGTAGGTCATTCTCAAACATAAAATATATCTGTCAGGTTAATCAATCAATATATATAACAATTGATTTACAACAAATATATCTTGATATATAAATATACAAAGTAGGTGGTTATAATAATGACAACCGTGTTAAATATTTTACAAAATTAAAGAAAAGTACTGCTTAAGCAACTTATGATAAGTTAACTTTCAACTGTCATTAAAATTGCAGGATCAACGTCAACCGATTATTGTCCTAGTGCTGGGCACAGGTTTTCGCCCAGAAAGAGAGACATTTTAGGCCGTAGTCCACTGCACTGGTCAAATGCGAAATGGTAGACTTCACACACCTTTGAGAATTCTTTTTTTTAAAGAACTCTCAGATGACGGTTTCCTCACAATGTTTTTCTCCACCATAAGCAGTGATAAAAATTGTAGAATATAAGAAAAAAATATAATATTCACCTTTCGGCTACCTGCATGATTTCTATGTTCACATAACCACACTCCTTGCCATGTGCCTAAATTTAACTTGCCGTCTGTGATGGGGATTGTCAGTGAGGAACCCAAAAAACAGGCTTTCACATGAGCAGGCTGGGTTGGAAAAAAATATATATTAGTACAATAAACAGATAATACAGTTTCCTTAATTAAATGGTGCAATAACCCTTAATTCTTTCACTTTGAATGCATTTACGTGATTAAATAAACAATTTAGAAACAATTTATGTTTTCTTGCTATTGGGAAGTGTTGAAATATATCCTAACACTTGCTTTGTAAGAAAAATAATTGTATACTTTTATTTAACGTCTTTGTATTCAAGAATTGTAAGATTTCAAACCAATATCCTATGACCAATCAAAAGGTCATTTGGATATGTAAACTTTAATATAATCACTATTGTAAATATTGAGTATGCAGTAAATTAATGATGATTTTATTTATTGCATAGTAACATTTACAATATGTAAGCATATCTATACTCTTATTATCCATTGAAGTTTATTGAAAAATATGTTTATTTTTTTTTGATAAAATCATTTTGCTGATTTTGTCATTATCACAGATAAAAGCTTCACAAAAATAATGTTTCATAAAATATTAAACTTTAGGACTGTCATATAATAATAAGTTATTTTTTTTATGACAAGTGACAGCTCAAAGTGACGCACCAAGGCATTTTTTGGAAATTTGGACATCCACGTCGTAATTTTAAATGTGTTGTTTAGTCAATTAACTGGAATACTAAAAAATATTAGAGTTCAAATTCGAAAATATTAACAGTTTATAATGATTTTGCAAGTAATAGTAGTAGACATATTGTTATAATAAGGACATGTTCATTGAATATAATTGGCTTTCAACCTTGTACACTTAACACTCATATGTTAATTACTGATATGTGCATGAAGCAAACATACATTACTGATAAGCTTGCATATATTATAAACTATCATATATGCCACTGGAAGTAACACACTGTGTTTGCTGATGCATTAACCAAGTCTAAATAACAAACAGTAATCAAAACTAATGCATGAAACTGTTGATAAACACTCAATGCCCAAACAAAACAACTAATAAATTGCTTGTCATGTCACTGACAGAAACAACCAAATAAGGAACACTAAACAGTTACACATTGCTTTATAATTACGTGATTTTAAATTTGGAACACTCCTCGCGAACTCACCATGTCGTCGGGCCCTTCGCACGAGTGTCGATACGGGAGGCCCTCTGGCACTATTTTGTTGAGCATCATTTCCATGTCGTCTCTCACGTCTGGGTCCCAACTCTCGTTCAGTGCAAGACTGGCCGAAGTGTGCATTACTGAAAACAATATTTACGATAGATCAGCTGTCTGACCACGCTGCAATTCGTTACTCATTCATTAACCGAGCCGCACCACACGACCGTTAACGAGTAACCGGCGCGAGGTCATTATGTGGTTAAAAATCACGGGAGGGAGGGGGTGCAGCAACGGCGGCAAGTACGCGGCTCTGGTACTCACTCTGGATGTGGCAGAGGCCGACCGCGAACTGCGAGAGCTCCGGCACCTGTTTCAGGATCTCCTCGGTAACCAAGTGCACGCCTCGGTGCTGCGGCCTCAAATTCAGCTTCCGTTGAAACCACGCGGATCCAATCTGAATTCCTCGGTTCGAGGCCATGTTTAATTTTTTAAAACGCTACAGAGTGACCGCAAGAACACAAACGATCTTACACAACATCACTTAGAACAGCCTTTACACGAATTAAACCACAATTATCATAAATGATGCATCTTTGTCTTAAATAGTAATAAATATAACGGAGGTTATAGGACAGATTCGACACCCTATTTTCTGCGGGAAGGTGAAACAGTCTTCAAACGAAAGAGAAGAACGATCGAACGTATGTTGTCATTACAAAAAAAAACATACAACGTACAGTTGTTCATTCATAAATAATTCTGGGCGACTAGTTAAAATTGCTGACGATTATTCGTAAATCTATTAAAATTTATTTTATGACGTAGTTACATCTACCGTTTTATGTTACATTTTTACCATTACATATTTTAACGAAGCACCCATGGATGGCTTAATATTTAACTACTTAAGAATTCGATTTAAGTTATGAATATCAGAAATATACCTGATACTTTATATATTTATGCCTATTTCTCGAAATATAATTAATGTTTTTAGATAACCAAATTAAAATTCGTCGTTCGTGTGATAAATAGTAAATTATACTTATAGCAACACTGAAAGACTGCATGAGACTCCCGCGAGATTTAAATCCATAGAAATATGTTGCCCCACGCTTGTTTCGTATATAATTTCATCAACAATACACACACACTTGTCTGATATTTAATATTCCACAAAAACTATTTAAACTAAATGGACAGAATAACATGAATGGTATGCTTGGCAGATAACGCGACTTCAATTAAAATGAGAATCCAAGGGGAGTGCCGGGGTTGATAACATAATACTAGGTGTGGCTATTAACAAGCACTCCTCGGAATTGGGACAATTAGTTTTTATTTCAACTGGAGTGTTTTGCGGACGCTTACTAGTCGCTTCGTTCTAGTTTATCTAGTTCACGCTGTTTGTAGTCAAATATTGTTAGCATACATTTGTTTTAACAATGGATCCTATAATGGATGTTATTAAAAATTCAGAAGAGCCGGAATGGCTCGAAAAAACAATAATCGGGGAATTAAGGGTATGGCAAGTTGTGTTTTTATGTTTAGCAGGGATGACCTCATTGAGTAAGTATGTGTAATCAGTTAAATGTAAATGAAGCAAAGTTTGCGTAACACGTAATAGAGTTGCTTTTTAATTAATGTTTTAGTTGTCATGGTATGCTGTTGTTTTCGCTTCCGTATTCCACGAACCAAGCAGCAGATCGAAGCAGACTACCAGCGTCGGAAAATCACCACGAAATTTCGACAACAACTGGAGACCATACAAGACTCTAAGATGGATGCTATGTCGCTGAAGGATGGTAATTTTGGAGCAGATATTATAAATACACCTATTTCTAGCGTGATGCTTCACTCTGGATACCCTCATATATGGATATAAGCAAGACCTGCTGGTCTTGGTTTTCGGTGGGAGGGTGTGGTTGCCAGCCCACTTGTATTTGAGGCGAACATCCCAGTCCTCGGCAACGCATCTGAGATCGATTTCAGATAGAACACCTGTTCTGTATGAAGTTGCTAACAGATGTCTATGAGCGGCAGTTACCACTTACCATCAGACGGACTCTATGCTCGTTTGGTATTTCAGCCGGATAAAACATGCTCTTTTACCTATATTGTCAATACGATTCGGGAGAAACATAAAAAATCTCCTTGAGATTCTGTAACCGTGTTCTGGTGATTTTTATATCCTGCGGAGACATATACGCTCACGCACAGGCACACTAAATAAATAATTAATTAGAACCTAGTAAAATAAACCGAGCGCAATGCGCTCTACACGCACGTGCCTACTCGTAAGTCGTTATTATAACAAAAATAAAAGTAATTCTCGTATCTTATTCTATTCTGTGACACAGAATCTAGACAGATTATCTTTCTACAAAGAAAATACATTTACTTGGTACTTTTGGATACAGGTGCATACGACATTGAATGAACTGAGAAGTGCTATCTGCTACCTGCCGACCTAGATGCAGTTATTTTCAGATACGTACTGTAAATTTATCAATTCTACTTTTAATTTCTACCTTTCCTCTTTAAAACTCCATACAACTAGCCGTATACGTATATGATCTAAAGGTAACAAAATCCCCAACTGCAACATTAATTCCCGAAAAGTCCCTGCCAATACTAGTATTATTTCGTTGGTCTTTCAATATTTATGCGACACGGCCTCTCGACCGAGTTCTGAACAGCACTTACACTGTTCGTACTTTATTATGCATGAGCTCGGAACATTATAAATGTACTGCTTTGGACATTCTTCGCTAGTTCACGTCACCCGTCACAAAATGTTAACAGTTAAACATTAGTAACTACGTGTATATGTACTCAAGTCTCAAGTGAAAAATAAGTTTTTTTTTTATGACATAAATTATAATTTTTTTATCTCATATCAGTGTTTACGTACACTATGATTCCCTTTGTAACGGACTCCATGAACGAAAACAATACAAAAATAAATGTATTTAAATACAGATTATAGGCCTAACCGGGGATAAGCCGGGGATCGAACCTGAAATATTGCGTTACACAGACTTGTGTTGTTCATTGGACAAGTGGATCAAGCAGAAATATCAGAATTATGCTTTCACTGTTCCATGTCCATTGATATGCAAGGTTAATTAGGTTCTTCGGGGAAGAAAATATTTGAGCCGTAGTACCATATCAAATTGCGATGCTACTACGCTATAATGAAAAACCGGAACGTTGTGCCAAGCCTCTTAAATAATTTTAATAGTTTCATATTAATAAAAAGAAAAGTATTTTTCCAGTATTTTTAAACTGTAAAGGCATATACGACTATATATTTATTACGAATCTTCATAATGGTACCAATGTTTGCTTTCCTTCAGTTTTTCAACCTTACAGTAAAAAAAATCGAATTTCATTAGTCAAACTATTTGAGGTTCATGTAAATGGTAAGAATAGATGTATGGAATTTATTTATGATCTTTGTAAAAGAAAGGCCTTGCTAATAACTCGTCACTATCGTCCATGGACACGTGAATTGGTCAGGCATGAAATTAAGAATACAATCGATTACTAACTTGTAACTGTTGAAAACATAATTACCGACCATTTTTACGGATTTCGTTAAAACATCATTTGTATTTGTGTAAGTATAACAAATGATGTTTTAACGAAATCCGGTTTCCTTTTCTTTAGTTACTGCTATTTCTTGTAAGCAAATGTGTTCGGTGTTTGTATAATGATAAATTGAAACATACTTATGCTAAAGAAAGTCATGCACAACAATCAAATGAACGTCGCATCATTTATTTACCATACAAACATATTTTTCTAGATAAGATAATGGGAGTGAAGAAATCTGCATTTACTTCTTTGTAGTTTCTTATAATATTGGAGTTTCTTTATTAGAGTTATTTCGCGCACGCTGCTAGCTCTGGAACTGCTGCACGAGAAGTCTCAAACAATGGAAGGCGAGAACCAGCGAGGATCGCAAGCCAGCTCTATCGTGTCTCCACAACAAAGTAAGTCTTCTTACTCCCTACTTTAAACAATATTAGGTAATTTGCATGAACGTGTTAGTTTATACAGGTTTTCATTTCATATAATACCAATAACTGTTAAAATTGGCAATTTCTAATGAATATCATAATGGACATATCTCAAAACATATTCATAATCGATATATATGTATGTCTCATTATCATCCACTTATAATATAGGAACGTTAATCAGTAAGTAATCCTTGCATTGTTGTAAAAATGACATTATTTTGTTACCCGAAGCGTAAGCGCAAATAACCGCGGATCTATAAAATCAGAAATAGACCTGTTGTTCTTCAATCCCTATTGGTCCTAACAAGCCGCATTAAAATCATTTGCCCATCATTCTTCGCAGTCTATCGGTAGAAAGTCACTCTTATTAATGAGTTTTGGCCAAGAAAATATCCACTTGTACTAGGGATATCTCGCTACATTCCTCTAACTTACCTTTTACTACCTTACAAACTTGATAAGACAAATTTGCAGTTACATGCTGAGTAGAAAAAAGTCATTATAACACATGGCGTATTACAGGTTCACTGGAGGCGTCGTTCCAACCGGAAGGCGGTCAGAAGCCCGAGCCCCAAGTATCAGGGATCAACTTCGTCAAGTTCGCGACCAAAGTGGCACATCTCTCCAAATTGCAGCCGAAGTCCCCCACTTCACCTACTTCCTCGGGGAATAGAATGGATTTCTAAATACTTACTCGGTCAAACAACTTTTCTCATCACAAACAAGTCCCGAACAACAGCTTTGTCATACGTGGTCACCACGAAACAAAGACGTAAAGATGATGAGATGTATATCTCATCATCTTTACGTCTAAGCATAGTAATAATATACATTTATTTGCTTACATTGCAACAAGGATATTCGATTGAGTTTATTGACTTACTTAGGACCAGCATTTATACTGCCACGTCGAAACGGTAGTTGTATTTGTATATTTCGAGAATTGTAGTCGTATAGATGCCTATTTTTTTATTTAATTTCAAAAATTCTATGTCTACATATAAACTCCGAAAATCGGCATTTAAAAAGATAGTTATGACTTAAAAAAACGATTCCCAGTAATGTCTCGTCGACCCACAACATTATTGGGGGTTTTTAAACTAAATGTCAATTATAATTCGAGCTAACATATCTTCTTCATTATTCGCGACGCGTAATTTATGCAAAGATTAGAATTATCTCATCATGTAAAGTTTGGAATGAGGAGGAAATTAGAACTGTATTTTATAATGCTAAAATTCATTTTTCATCAAAAACATATAGCAAATATGTTTATACAATTTATAGTGTAAATGACTTAAGTTTTTCACCCGCAAGTGGTAATATACCATATTGACTGTGGAAATATTTTATACATCCTTTACTAATTATAATGTTATTCATATCGTAGTTTCTTCGCACACGTGCCTTGTTTATACAAATATATGTGGTGTATAATTCTAGAGGGAATAAAATAATAAAAAATGCAGTAAGATGTTTTCTTTAATCTAGAAAATAAAAAATACAGTATAAACGGATTTTAGATCACAAGAATAATTACATATTCACAAATAACGATCATGGTCTGCAGTTTACACAGTATCGCTATAAAACTGACCGTAAAAACAATGATCAAATTGTAAGCAATAACTTTAAAGCAACATTTAACTTACACTTTATAATACATAAATAATACATCTTGCAAATAAAAATTACATAAAATTCAAGTTAGCTACATTTTTTTAAATAGTTAAATTGTTTCTACATGCTTTTATTATATTTCATCCTTACCAACAAACATTACATTTCTTGCCAAAACTGTCATGTTAATTATTTTACGTCACGTTATCGACTCATTAAAATGTATGACTTAGTGAATTACTTTAAAAACTTTTCCACATCTAAGCAAAACTTTTCGTTAGCCTAAACTCTCAGTCCATGACTCGATATACATTTCGCCATAGATTTAAATAACAGATACGACCTCAAGCGAATATGTTTTTTTTTAAACGCATCAAATTTGTCACGTTAGTCAAAATGACACATTCTTGGAGCCATATGTCCCAAATGCGTAACAATTGCGTACATACCTATAGTATAAACTAGTTTCTTTAAACTTATCTGATTTGAACTCAGTAAGTGCCCACATTTAGTTTTAAGTTATTCAGGTAGCGTATCTGCTTTAAATCTAAGCATTTTGCCACAATCTCACCCAAACACATTTAATTACCTTACCGCTAATTTCGCATATATTACTTTTTAACTTTACGCACAAAGTTAACATTTCATGTTCTATTCATCTCTAAGAATGTTCCTCAGCCAGCTCATTGGTGTTCAATAGTTGAGCAATTTAATGCGAATAGCAACACAAACGTATTGTTCAAAAATGTGTCCACTTTTATAATAAAAACAGTGATCGCTATTAATTGGATGACACTACATTTAAAATTCACAAGAAAAAATCTCTTAAAAACGTTAACAATAGTAAGTCGAGGTCACTCCGTTGTCGAGCTAAAATAAATGCATATGGAATTTAAGTAGTGTGAAGAAGTATATCGAATTGCACTTCAAACTATAGGTACTAGGCACTGATTTTCAATTCGAGAGAAGTTGCGGTTGACGGCTCAAATGTTTTATAATGTTCAAATTACGAAGTGTAAGTTGTCAATTTTTATTAATTCAAGGTTCAAGTGTGTAATGTATTACTGAGTAATATTAAATTGAATAATAAGTTATAGGTTACAATTAATAAATTACTTTTACAACGCCATTTATGAAATTCATATTACGATTTAATTCAAGTAATTGAAAGTACTAAGCGTGCTTGCTAGAATCATTATTATGAAAGATAACATTAAGAATTATCACTGCTCCTCGAATTAAAAATCAGTTTACGTGCGCACGAGCACCGCCATTTAACGGTGAAGGCTCGCGAAACTAGTCGAACTACACTTCTCCATAAATAAGGCCATTATTTAACTCATCGAGCTCCTCTTACTATGGAAGAATCTATTGAGAATTATTTATACATTTTTACTTACATAGTAATAATTGAATGGGACCTACCTAAAAACATAAGAGTGTAAATTTTATTAATTTATTATTTATTATTGTTCGTATATTGCATAGCGTTATGGAACTAAATACAGGAGTAGTGTAGAGTACAATTAAAAATAAACAAATTCGTAAGACTTTGTGCATGATACCTGTCTCATCTTTCAGAGTTCAGATTTACATTTTTACAAGTGTTTAAATCGAAACAATAAGTATAGGCTACATTTTATATTACATCATACCCTACGTGAGGACCGGTAATCGCGTAACTTACATGAACAAAATTACGAAGCTAAAGTAAACTCTCGCTCCGATGGACACTACACGGGTCTACGTAAATCTTTGTATCTGTCAGGGGGTACGTTAACATTAGGAACCCGAGACACCAAAGTCGCAGTGCCACCACTATAAATAGAACTCTCATATAATAAATCATAATTTCGTCATCAACAAGAACTACAGCAACGTTATTCATTTCATCGACTGCACTAGGTTAGGCTCAAAGAGTTGACAATAAATATTTATGTATACTACAATGTGCACATTTCAAGTTCTACTATGACCGCGTTTCATTTGATGATAAAAATTTAAAAAATCGCATTTTACCGTTCCACTTATCAGGGATGCTTGTATTTTTTTAACTATTAAATTTAAATTACGACTGCGACATTCACAAGTGTTAAAACAATTGTGAATTTGTAAAACTGAACGCGATCGCTGGATACGTGCTTCGGTTGTTGCAGTTGTAAATAGGCAACGTTCAAATAAAAGCTAGCGGAAGGCGGCGTCGTCGGTCATTTATCGTTAAGTGAAACGCAACATCAGCGGAGTGTACTAAATTTGAAATATTGAGCAGAACATTTGGCAATAAACTGGTAATCGCGTCGAATCGTCTCCCGAGGATGAGCGTAAGTACTTTGTGACCAATCATCCGGTTAGAATAAATAATATAGGAGTAGAAGGCGATCGTCATTAACGGTGGTTGTGGGAAATACGCACATTGTGGACATTCCAGTGCGGCCGGCGGCGCCCGCCCCGCCGCCCGGTACACTCAATCTCGCCTCACGAATGTTCGTCCCCTGGAAGGATACACGCAATTAACATAAGTCAACAACATAGACTATCACCGCAATTTAATCATGATCACGACTCATGTAACTTAGTTGAAATATCGGCAAAAATAAATCTTAAAACCAAATACTCACATATACATTACACATACATTACAATTTAAAATGGAATATAGATTCACGCAACTCAGACATTTTTATTCAACTTATGTGAAAATAATAATACCTATGGTACTTTTTTGATATATCTTTTTTATTGTCTACATACCAATTCCATATAACATATTATTTTTTCATCGGCGCAGATATCTAACACGTCTTTCTTGTCCACTTTCATTTATACAAAATTATTAGATTTTGATTTAGATTACTTGTCATTTTGATATAAATTATTGACTTTATTAACATTAGAAGTTCTTTTGGCATTGTTAGTATCCATAGGCGAAAGGAACTACTTACCATCAAGTAAGCCGTCTGCCTCATTAGGCTTAACTTTTTTATAACATAAATTATTTTCATACTATTTATACATTTTTATACAGACTACTTGCCATCAAGTATCCCAACTACTATTACATTAAATATAAAAATAATAAAGTGACATACGTGATGGTCTTCCGCTCCTGGGGCCTGGTGGTGGGCTGGGGCCGCGCGCGGTTCAGCACCTTGAGCAGGTCGCCGGCCTTGGCGCGCATGCGCGAGTGCACGTACACCTTCGAGCACTTGATGTGGTAGTGCAGGTAGTCGCGGAACATGTGCAGCAGGTCGATGGTGTTGTCGCGCGCCGCCGCGCACGTGTGCCGCGGGAACAGCACTGCAACCGATCACCTCATGACTACACTTGTCAACATTTCCTCGACAGAATATAGTACTTTCCAAAGTAACCTTAATATAATACACATATTTATATAGTATTTTGTGAACAAAAAATAACATGAAATGAAATGTCCTTCTTTTGTACAGGCCTACGGGGACATCGGAAGACATGAAGACAAAAATATACTTATTTTGAAAATAACTATACTATCTTGCACTTTTTGCATGTTGTATTTTATTTAAAATTAATGGAAATATGCTTTCCATTTTTGGTCGGATTATCTTTGGTTGAATGGGTTTACTTGTTAAATTTCGGTATCGTAAATGTAGTATTTTTGCATTTATTCAATAGTATACAGCATGCAGATTCGCAATATAGTACAATACTATATATTATTGTACGGTTGGCAACCCTAATTGTGAGTCACCTATTGGTAGGCAGTCACGTCGACCCCATCGTATCATATCTACTACTGTTACACGGTCGGTCGTCATCACATCCTACATTTAAGTTGGGTGGCGCGTCATCGATTGATAGCGAGAAGGTTTAGATGATAATGGCGAGACTACTACTTACTCGTACTCATTTCGTAATACCAAGCAATTGCATATATAAGAGGTGAGAGAGGGCATACCCCGGAACCCCTTAACATAGGCAAGAATTTAAAAATAATTTTTTTTGTCATTCACAGCACCAATGCAGCACAGGGTAGTAACAAAAATGTAGAGAGTAGCCGATCTTATTTACGTTCATACTGCATGCAGTTATTTACTGATAATGCCAAAAAACAATTATTATTATTATAAATATTGTAAGCTTATGACCACGTGATGAATGCTGTGTTTCGCTATATTTTAGGTGGAAATATTTCCCTAAGCATTGCCATTATTAATAATGGGCCACTAACATGTGATATACAAGTTCTTGCTTTCATTACATAAAAAAATTTTTGTACAACCACTATATTTTCATACAATAAATTATATTTATTAAAATATAAAAATATTCATCCACCATTTTTAAATCTAATAATTCAAAATGCGAACCCCATGCGAAGTACAGATTCAAATCACGTAATATTTATATTGACCAAACGAGTTTCGAACACCATATGGCACTTTATCTCACACATGTTACAAATAATGCTGACATCACCTTCTTAACGCATAAGCGATAATCCATCATTTTATACGTAATCAAATATAAATCTTCAGCCATAATCTTAATAAATGATGCCAAGTGCGAGACGTACACGCGAACGAACGGTTCCGTACCATTATTTATAAAAAACGAGCAATAACATGTTTGTTGTCCCCCTTAAATTTCTATTTTATTAAGTTTTTAGTATTTGTTGTTATAGCGACAATAGAATTATATCATCTGTGAAAATTTTAACTGTCTAGCTATCACGGTTCAAGAGATACAGCCTGGTGAGAAAAAGACATCCAGACCGACAGACAGATGGACAAAGGACTTTCAAACTAGAGCACTATGTATTACAAATCAGAAATAGTTCTTTCCAAACCATTTAAGTTATGCAATGTCCATATTCCATAGATATTGTATAATTTTTAATTTAATTGTTTAGAAAATTATACACTCACCAAATGTAACATAACTGATATTCTCTCCTACTCTTGCATCCGTGTCCACAAGTTCTAACGGCGGCTCTTTATGTGAAAATAAAACCTGTAAATAAACACATAAAAATAAATTAAAAATAAATATTAAACAAATCTACAATATTGAAATCATGTGATTTTATATTGTTGGATAAAACAATGACATACTCCATTCAAAACAATACTTTATTATTATAAAACTTAACAATGCTAATGAGTGAAAATAAAACAATTTAATGGAATGATATATGAAATAAAATGAACTGTCTTTGCTTTGTTACTTACAAATTGTCAGTAATGTAATATTTTAATTACATTACCACTGAATCGAAACACGATTTTAACTGACAAGATTCAACATAAACTCAACATGTTTAGTTTTTCTTTGTATCAATATTTGTATTAACGCCTGTTTGGCAACATGGAGTTTTGTTGGGTATTTTCGTATGTATCTCACTTATAAAATTTTGTCATACAATTTACATATACATTTTTGATATTAAGCTGCCGTTATTGAGGAATTGATACATTTTAATATGTTACTCAACTCAATTTCGCCGTGACCATGATTCATGTAACTGGGTCGAATTATCGGCAAAATGAAATTCAAAAACCGCATATTGTTAGTACTCGTAACACATTAAAATTTATACATATTATAAGCTTGTGTCTGTTGACAATGACAATTCTACCTAACACTGTTAAGGCCTAAGGTATAGGTGCCATGTTAAAGTTACCTGTGGCGCGGTGTGCGAGGCTCTCCGGCCTTCCTTGAGCTCCTGCATGAACACTTTGCCGATGACCATGTCGTCTTCGTGGCGGAACACGGTGGAGAATACAACCGTCACGCGGTCTTCCTGCGCCTCCACATATCTGGAATTCAATATATTTATTTTATATAGACCTATGAGAGTATTTATTATTTTATCAAATTTGACAAAATATTTTGTCATGATTTCATTACATTTCACTAAATCTACTCTTATTACACATCAGGATAATCAAAACACAAGATGTATTCTCAATTAAGTCTTTTTTAAGTGGTACATAACATAAAGAACAAATAAATAACAACTATTATAAAAAATATATATTCATCCTCATTTATTTCTTTACATTTTAAAACTCGCTTATTTCTAATCTTTTAAACACGCGCGTTTTATCTTTCAATTATATTTCAGTATTCTGCATTATGGCTCATTCCATTAGCATAACAACTAGAGTTGGTAAAATTTACTACTTCCATAATTAAATTCCATAAAACAATTCAATTAGATGAGTCACCACAAAATGTACGTAAAACGCAGTAATACAGTACAAATTTTGATATTAATTGAAGCTATACTAAATTTATATTTGTTAAGGAAAACAATAAAATATTGTTATACCTCTCATACACAACACAACACTACTGTTGATATTTGATATGTGTATCAACAACTGCCACTCTAAATAGAGGCCAAGGATTTATGCAATAACAATTACATGTATCTTATATCACAATTACTGTTTAAGTGGGATTTAATATAACCATATTTACTTTTAATTAGTTGTGTACACTTCATAATTTGTGCCCAACATTGGAGTGAAAGTATGGATAGTGTTTTCATATGTTTTCATTCTGAAGCTATATATCTATAACTGTTAAAAAAGAGATTTAATTGTATTTAATGTTTTTTTTTAGATTTGGTGTACATGGTTGAAAAAGAAAGAAGAAGAGTACTGAATTGTTTTGTCTTTCATTTGTACTTATTTATTAAATAAAGTGGCAAATGGATATGCAGTCCACATGACGGAAAGCTATTACTGTCACCCATGGACATCTGTAAGCAACTTCAAGTAGAACAGTGGTTCTAACTGAATTTGATAACAGATGCATTGCTACTCCTCAGGTCTAAGATATTCGCCTCATATATATATTTACAAATGGAGAAATGTTGAATGTCACGGCATACTCACAGTGTTTCATCTTGCCGGTAGTTGATGACCGCACGCTTTTGACTGACAACCCCATCTTCCTGCAGTCTGAAGTAGTGCTCAAACACGGAGGCAAAACAGTTTCTCTTTAGAAGACCAACCTTCTTCACTATAGACTCCCAATCCTCTGGGATATTCTCCATATCCAGCAATACTGATACATTGTATCCTGTTGATAATAGGACTTATTAAGAGAATTGTTTTCAAACAATTTAGGGGGACAAAATTTCAGGATCAGAAGACCACAGTACAGTCTATGTGCTTAATATGATTATGTTTTTTTTTATAATACCTAAACCTTTTTTCAATTGAAGTTCCTATTTGTGCTATGCTGGGAGGATTTTCTCATGGACATATTTAATTTTCATTTCAATATTATAATTTTAAGTAACAGTAACAATTTTCCACTATATTGATCATACTATAGCTATTCATCATAAACTTTTAAAACACAACTATGTTAACTGCCTCAAACAGAGGAAATATGTGTATGTAAACATATATATGGATTGCACTTATAATTGAATCTGCCTTTTTATATTTCAATAACAACTATCGAAAATAACAATTATTATTATAAAAGTGACTTAAAGTGTGTATAATTCACGGCTTCTTATCTGGAGGCATCCTAAAAGTAGACCTGAAATTAATCTTATCAAGAGTATGTACGATAAATGCAATGACATTTGTTTTATCATACAACTTTACCAATACTATTTATTTTGTTGTAGACAAGATATGAAAATGTATGAGGACAAATATTTTTATTATTGAAAATTAGAACGTGTACACTGTTAAACAGAAATATCCTGTTTATAATATGCTTATCAAAATATCCTTTAGTGGTATTTAGTACTCACCATTAATTATACACATAATAATATAATATTCTATTCCCAACATACTAAACTATATAAACTATTTATTACTTAAAGAAGTAGTACCCTAGGATAAATTATATTTATGCAAAATATATGTTAAAATTACAGAATAGTTTCATCTTAATTCAATAATTGATCAATTTCTAGCATGCTTATGAGTAAAATTTATGGACTGTAAAATTAACGCTCCAGTTAGTAGGTACTTGTGTTACATGCTAATTACCACACTAGGGATTTAGAAATTAGCGTTTATATGACCATAATGTACGACTATTAAAACACTATTAACACACCCTGTCATTAATAAAATATCAAGCCATTTTACTATGAATCAGCTACTCAGAGCCACACCTTTTAATAGTAATATTATATACAATAAGTATTGCTATATGTATATTACATAATGTATGCAAATACACGTTATTTAACTGTTATTCATATTTTAAATTTAAATTGAGCTTTGAAATTTATTTTGTATTTTCGAAGGTTCAATACAATTCTGGTATATCAAATCTTTTAATTTATATTAAAGACAATTAGGAAAAGTAGGCACTAGACATTAATACCAAGTAATAATTTTAAGGATCTTTCTAACACTTTATAGATTCTATTCTAATACTCACCGGATTCAGTCTCTGTGAGGAGTGAGTCATAAACCCTTTTGAGCAGTTCATCTGCCCCATGTTCTTCTAACTGTTTATAGAACTTCAATGATATACTAACCTGTAACCAAACAATTGCATTCCAATAGGATTTTCATACAAATTTTTATATCGTACATTCATCTTACAGATATAACTTCTTCATTTGTAATTTGCAACAGCATATTTTGTAAGAAAAAACCTGTTTCCGAATTATATATGTTATCAAAAATAAAATATAACCAATTGAAATTCAGAACTACTCATATTAAAATTTGGTGAACATAAGTTTAGTTATTGTTGAGTTGTATTTGTTTTAATGGTTAAATTTTGACCACTGTGCTAGTCAACTAGATCTACTATACAAACATAATCATTGGACTAAGGATGGATGCACCATACATCATTTTTCATACTTTAACAAATGATTTATACATTTCTATCTCCATTCAATATACTATGAACAAACATGATGACATACCAATAAGTATGACATCATCAATAAACACATCTGAGTGTAGAATTATGTTTTAAATAAATATTTTTGTCACTGATAGGTTACTGACTAAAATTATATCTAAATGTTGAATTGACTACTGAGCATTGTTACAGACGAAGTAATATATAAGCTTTATTTATTTAATGTAAATCTTATGTCTTACTCTCATATAAGCCTTTAATAATTAAATTTTTAATCCAAATATAAGATACACTTTTTTTGTGGATAACTCACCCTAACTTTGGTTTTGTCGCCATTAACATTGGATATATGAAAGAGTACTCCGTCAAAATCTGCAACCGTCACATCTATGGACTCAGGCTTTAAACTGAAAATAATAAAATGATTGGTTTTACATTTTATAACACTTGCAGGATATTTATTACAATGATCCATAAGAGCTTTGGTTGAATCATTTTGTTATGATGTATTATAACAAATTATCAGATATAAAGTCAATTTGATTGGATAATATATTACTATATTAAATATTACAATATTACTATCTTAATATAAAGTTTCTTATCTATTTTTATATATTTTAGGTGTTATTTAGAATTTTATCCTGAGATACTGAGGACACCGCCTATGTGAAACTACTATAACATCACTTGCTTGTTAAGCATTTGAATATTCACAGTATGATTACAGAGCAATTCCATTGACCCAGCAAGTGAGTGCACCGGCATCATTACTCATATCCTGCAAGCTGAGACAGTGCTATCTGCCCTCCCTTTTGTTGATGGGTGTATCACCAACACATATCAAATGTCCAATACATTGTTTACTACTGTCAGCACCCGAAAACATTATATGGAGCATTTCCGCACACCATCAGTACATACAAACAACCTATATGAGTCATCCATGCTGACATACACTATGTCACCTTGAGCCCTAACTTTTTAAGGGAAAGTATAAGATACATATGCCTTACTGCTGGGACTATGTTAGATTCCATCGGGTAGCGAGCACGGCGGCCAACGTGTGGGCCCACCCTAAAGATTTATAGTATTTGACACTTGTCATGTTGCTTCCGAAAATGGGGTTATGGTAAAAATTCATGCCGATAACAAAATCGGTCAACATTACGATATTAGCAAAAAGTGTGGACGTAACGTAAATTGCCCCAGTCGCGCTAATTGCACAGCGAATAGAAAAACAGGTAAACTTTCTAAGCGTAACGTACTCACCGCGCCAGTGCATTTTTATATTTAACTGTTAGAGTTTCTTCTATAATTCTATTGTTGATCTCCAGTAAGATCATTATTTAACAATTTATAACCTACAGCTTTTTCATAAAATCAACACTTATAGCACCTTCATTTAATAATTTATACGGATATCTTCAACGACGACCGCCCGTACATAGATATCTATGCGACAGAGAAAGAAAAGGAAGCTTCAAATGAATGAAATATCGGCCATGTAAGCATAGAGTTTGACTAAGTTCTTTACTATGACGGTCTTGGAATTTATGTTACAAATCCTTTTTTTATTTATTAAAAATAGTAGAAATACTACATAAATACAAGTCTAATATTTCAATTAATTGAAAAGTATAAAATCATTTTATAATTTATGCCTCAAGGTAGTGGTATATTTTACCTGTGAAACGTAAATAAAAAAAAAAAAACTATTATCTGTGTAACTATCTACATGTTTAGGTAGTCTGTGGACCACTGTGGACTTTACGTATTGGCACTGCAGACCGCAAGTGTTTATTTATTTTTATTTTAGAAAAATTGCTGCAGTTTCAACACAGTGTGTGCTTTCTTTTATGGTTAGTGAATGCAACGACATTGATAATGTATTTAATTATTTTAAGTATGGTCTAAGTGTATAAGAATGTCGAACCAAGTGGGTTCGTTTGTTGCGGGGCTAAAGTCCCGGAATGTCGATGTGCAGACGCGCACCGCTCGCGAACTGTATCATTATGCAAAGACGGAACTCCGAGAGGTCCCTCAGGAGGAACTCACGCAATTCCTCGATGAGTTCAATCACCAAATATTCGAGATGGTGTCCAGTAATGATGTCCACGAGAAAAAGGGTGGCGTGCTCGCTATCGGTATGTCATGTTATATTTTTTTCTATAAACAATATATATTTTTTAACTTAGTTTTAATGCAATAATTAAGGTGATATCTGATAATAATATATTCAACCCTTTTCTATCACTTTTATATTGCCTTCGTTTGTATTTTTTTTTATAATATGAAAAGTTCAAAGGCTAGATTTATATTGTTGATAATACTTTCATATTCTTGTACTTTTTAGTGTGCCTTATTGGGGGTGACTGTGATACGACAAAAACGAGGATAACTAGGTTTGCCAATTATCTGCGGAATTTACTGCCATCTTCTGATGTGGGTGTAATGGAACTGGCTGCTAAAACAGTGGGTCGTCTGGCCACTGTGTCTGGTGTCAAACGGGCTGAGTATGTGGAGTTTGAAGTAAAAAGAGCTTTTGAATGGTTATCCGAGGAACGAAATGAAGGGAGACGTCACTCGGCTGTGTTGCTCCTAAAAGAATTGGCTATAGCTATGCCTACATATTTTTACCAGCAAGTTTCAGGATTTTTTGATCACATTTTGGTCGCACTGAAAGATCCCAAACAACAAATTAGAGAGGCTGCGGCTAAAGCATTAAGAGCAGGCTTAGTAGTCACGGCACAGAGGGAAACTGCTAAACAATCGACTTCCAAGCCTCAGTGGTACATACAGTGCTATGAAGAAGCCATGTTATCGTTTGAAGACATTCCTGTTAGAGAAAAGGGTATAACTAAAGAAGACAGAGTTCACGGAGGATTGTTAATTTTAAATGAGCTCCTACGATGCTCAAATGCGGTCTGGGAGACTAAATATAACAGCCTAATGTATGCTTTAGACACACAAAAAGATATACTTATGTCTGATGATATCATCTTCATAAGCTCCAAACTACACAGCCCTTCTGTTAAAAGAGGATACTTGTGCGATGGTTTCAAAACTGAAAATGTTCAATATCCAGTGCCAATTTATGAATCAGAAGTATGCAAAAAACTCCTCAATGAGAAGATTGAAAAAATTTGCCAAGGTTACATATTATAATTTACGTAATAAGATTATTTTCATACTTGTACATTTTAATTAAAATTTGATTTTGTGTTTCACAGATGTCATGTCACAACGTCTTTTGAAAACTCAAGGAGTGCCTCAAATTTTACTTATTATTATACCAAGACTTGCTGCTTTTAATAAAGAGTCTTTCATTAAAAAATACCTTAGTTCAACAATGAATTACTTGCTGACTTCAATTAGGAGTAGAGAAAAGGAGAAAAATATGGCTTTCACTACTCTAGGCCTTATGGCTGAAGCTCTGGAAGAAGATATAAAGAACTACATTCCACGGATAATGGATGTTATCAAACAAGCCTTGCCTGTTAGGGATACATTGAGTAAAAAAAGAGCATGGGTTGACCCTTCTATATTCGCGTGTATTACCCTTTTAGGATGCTCGGTTAAGGACCTTGTAGTAAATGATATTAAAGAATTACTGGATCCTATTTTCGCAACCGGTCTAAGTCCATCGCTAACTGTTTGCTTAAAAGAACTGAGTGTACACTTGCCTTCACTAAAAGGAGAAATTTCAGAGGGATTGTTAAACATGTTGTCATTGGTTCTACGTAACAAGCCCTTCTTGCATCCAGGAGTTCCTCGGAGCTTGGAACAGCAGATGACAAACATGAGTCTAGTCATTGAGCCCCAGGATAGTTCAAATGTTGTTTTAGCATTGAGAACACTAGGTACATTCAAATTTGAGGGCCAGCATAGTCTACTGACTTTTGTACAACGCTGTGCTGATCATTTCTTACAGAGTGACCAGCAAGAAGTTAGGCTAGAGGCTGTAAAAACAGCTGCAAAATTATTATCAGATGCAACAATACGAACTAAAGATACACCTTCGCGAACATTGACAATGTTGACTGCAGAAGTCATTGGGAAAATGTTAGTTGTATCAGTAACTGATCCAGACTATGAGGTGCGATATTGGGTATTCAAATCACTAACAGACATTTTTGATACACACTTAGCACAAATTGAGAATTTGAGTTTCCTGTTTATTGCTATGAATGATGAGCAGATGTCAATTCGAGAACTCGCCATCTGTACAATAGGCCGCCTGAGTACTGTTAATCCAGCATATATAATGCCAGGACTCAGGAAAACTCTGATACAATTTTTAACTGAATTAGAACATTCAGGCATGAGTCGTAATAAGGAACAAGCTGCAAGAATGTTAGATAACCTTATTTTGCATGCACCTCAACTGGTAAGGCCATACATGGAAACAATCTTAAATATTCTTGTACCAAAACTTAAAGAGTCAGACTTAAATCCTGGTGTTGTTATTAGCGTTTTAAAAGCTGTTGGAGATTTAGCAGATGTTCATGGTGATAATACTGGATTGAAGAAATGCTTGCCAGAGTTATTGACGATTCTTCTAGAATTATTGTCCGATGCCAGTGCAACTGATAAGAGAAGTATCGCTTTATGGGCGTTTGGTCAGCTCATCAGTGCCACAGGCCATGTAGTCACACCTTACACAGAATATCCTAATCTGATGGATGTTTTACTTAATTTCTTAAAGACTGAACAACTGCCCAAGGACAGGCGAGAAACCATTCGCGTTTTAGGTCTTTTGGGAGCCCTAGATCCTTATAAACATAAACTGACGCGGGGTTTAATAGACGGACAACCAGATTCTAGTCTAGTGCCCGTCGCAGACAGCAAGGCGGAAGAAAATAATTTTGATATGACAACGAGTGAAATGTTAGTGAATATGTCATCGCCCGTGCTAGACGAGTACTATCCAGCGATAGTTATATCGACGCTTATGCGTATTTTACGAGACCCCACCTTACAGCAACACCATACGAGTGTGGTGCAAGCTGTTACATTCATTTTCCAATCTCTGGGAATTAAATGCGTGCCATACATCTCCCGGGTAACACCGAGTCTTCTCTATGTTGCGCGTTCTACCGATAGTAACAATTTTAGAGAGTTCCTTTTCACCCAACTGGCTAAATTAATTGCCATCGTCAAACAGCACATTCGTAATTATTTAGACAAAATATTCGATATTATCAAGGAATTTTGGACACCAAATAGTCCTCTACAGCCGACATTGATTCTATTAGTGGAACATATCGCGATAGCTCTGGGGTCGGAGTTCAAAGTGTACCTGCCGCAACTAATGCCTCAGATACTACGGGTTCTCGCTCACGATACGAGTAAAGATCGAGTTGTGACCGAAAAACTTTTGTATGCGCTACAAAAATTCGAGGATAATTTGGATGATTACATGCATTTAGTTATTCCATCGATAGTCAAGCTGTTTGATGCAACCGACTGCCCTATTCCAGTAGCAAAAATTGCTATGGAGACAGTAGACTATTTATCTGATTCTTTAAACTACAGCGAGTTAGTGTCTAGAATAATCCATCCACTTGTAAGAAGTTTGGATTCCTGCTTCGCTTTACGGCGTACGGCAATGGACACGTTATGTGCGTTAGTAGTGCAACTGGGGCGAAAATACATGGACTTCATTCCCCTGGTTCAAAAGGTGATTGTGAAACATCGAATCCAGCATCAAAACTACGAGTTTCTAATAACGAAATTGCATTCGTCTACATCTCTAGCTGTTGATGATTTCTTACAAAGCTCCAGACGTAAACCAAAGAACAATAATCAAGAGGTACAAATTGCCAAATTTCTATATAATTTATACTTGAGTTATGTATCTTTTTTAATATAAAATTGAAGTGGCATCCAAAATGCCCGTTGGTAAGTGGTGACTGCCGCCCATTCCGACATGTAACCAACATCATGTAGAATAAAGCGTTTATATGTAATGTTAAACGCAGATGCGTTGATACTAAAATTGTCGGCTCATGTAAGTGAACTAAGTCTTCCACCGTAGTTGGTGTAGCAATGATCCTGTTTGAATCATACTCATTCTACCCTCTGATACATTATTTATATTCATTTTTTTTTTTATCAGATGAAGTAGCAAACGAGAGTGTAGTTCACCTGATGGTAAGTGGTTACTGCCACCCATGGGTATCTGTAAGCATACTTCTTATAGAACTTCATATACCGAGTGTAATCGTTAAGTGTGCACAGGCGATTATTCCGTAACTATTACAGATATCAAAAATCTTTACTTTACACCCGGTAGAACAGAGGTTCTATCTGAAGTCGATCACCGATGCGTTGCTACTATCGAGGTCTGAGATCATCGCCTCATATAAGTGAGTAGGCAACCACACCCTTCCAACAAACGCAAGAACTGTTTCACTCTAGAAATAGATGTGGCCGTGGTACCTCCCCGGGCGAACTACACTGGTTCTGCCACCTGGTAAACTTAATTTAAAGTAACTTTTATATTAATTTGTAGGCTCGTATTGTAGTCTGCGACACATCCCAGTCTATTCGCAAGTTGTATGTGAACGCAAATAGTCTGAAGGTGGCCTGGACGGTTAGCAGCCGCGTTTCGAAGGACGACTGGCTTGAGTGGCTGCGAAGGTTCAGCATAGGGCTGCTGACTGAGTCACATAGTCCTGCTTTAAGGTGTGTTGGTTATTATTAAAAAAAAAGCTTTCTACACTAAGATATCCCCACATTAAGATTCTCTTCTGTCGTGGGTACCAAAGACACAAATGTGAATACACAAACACCTCGATCCAGAACAGGATCTATAATCATTATGTCTGGTCGGGGATCGAACCTGAAACCCACCATACCGGTAACCGCTCAAACACGCAGTTCGTTATATTAAACTATAGTTGTTATATTTTTCATTTTATATTTATGTAATGAAGCAAATTTGCAGATTATTTTACAAATAGGGTACATTTTTATTATCAGGTAAAAGGCTTTAATCACTATTTTAAATCTGCAATATAAAATCATGTGTAAATATTACCGTCATCCTCTTTTCTTGTTTAGTTATTTTTTTGGTTAGTTGTTAAGAAAATTACTATTATTGATGATTATATGTTTTCTAAATGTTAATATTTTATACAATAATTTTTATTTTAAAACTTTCAGAGCGTGCCTGGCGCTCGCGCACAACTACTCCCAACTGCTCCGCGACCTGTTCAACGCGGCGTTCATGTCGTGCTGGACGGAGCTGGACAAGCCGGCGCGCGCGGAGCTGGCGGGCGCGCTGGAGCAGGCACTCACGGCGCCCGACGCGCCCGAGCTGGCCCACACCGTGCTCAACCTGGCCGAGTTCCTGGAACACTGCGAGGGTGGTGCACTGCCCATCTCGACGCATCTGCTCGGCGAACGAGCCATGCACTGCCGGGCGTACGCTAAGGCGCTGCACTATAAGGTTTGTGGGTGTAGTTAGTTCCTCGTCTATTTTGATACCTACACAGCCGGCGCGCTGGAGCAAATTCTCACGGCGACCGACGCGCCCGAGCTAGCACACACGGTGCTCAACCTGGCTGAGTTCCTGGAACACTGCGAGGGTGGTGCACTGCCCATTTCGACGCATCTGCTCGGCGAACGAGCCATGCACTGCCAGGCAAAGGCGCTGCACTATAAGGTCATTTTATCAGGTGATAAAACCAATGTAGTTCAACCGGAAGTACCACCGTCACATTTATTCCTAGCGTGAAGTTCTTGCGTTTCGGTGGAACGGTATGGTTGCCGGCTCACTTATATATGAGGCGACCATCTTAGTTCTCGGGAGTAGCAACACAACTGGAATCGACTTCAGTCCATTACACATTGAAACCCCCATGAAAAATTTTACTTTCGAAAACGATTCTTTGTAATTGTTAAAAATAAAGAAAACAATGTTTATTTTAATCTCCGGGTAAATTCACCACCTATAGTAATCAGTTCTACCAAATTTATTTATTTCGATGATGAAATAATTGTGATGCTTTTAAAAATTAGAATACTTGGCAACATCATAATGATGAGATGAAGTATTTACCCGACTGCATCAGAAGGAGAGTAATGTTTTCACTGATATTCTTAAAACCGTGAACGAATGGCATGGAATAGAGTCTAAGCAGGAGCAAATACGCTGTTCACTTCTAAAACAATGTCCCTCATACTAATTGTCATTTTATGGATACATATTCTACTATATACAATTTTGTAATTGTAGGTGAAAAATATTTTTTTTCCAAATAATACTAAAGTGTTTTTATTTAACATTTCAGGAAGAAGAATTTCGTAGTGGAGCCACTTCTCAAGTTGTTGAAGCCTTGATACATATAAACAATAAATTGCAACAAAAGGAAGCAGCTGAAGGGTTACTCGAAAGAGTAATGGCACAACGAGGGGCGGGAGATGAGAGCCTCAAGGTTCAAATCAGGTGGTATGAGAAGCTTCACAATTGGGAGAAAGCCCTCAACCTATATGAAGAAAAATTGTCTACGGATTCGGATAATATGGAGGCGTATCTTGGATCGCTTCGGTGCTTCGAAGCTTTGGGCGAATGGTCAAAGTTATATAATACAGTGTCGAAGCGTTGGACTGGTATGGGCGATGATGATAAGTTCAAATCTGCAAGACTAGCTGCCGCAGCCGCTTGGGGATTAAATGAATGGGAATCTATGGCTAACTATGTGAACTTCCTCCCCGATAACACTCAAGATGGGGCATTCTATAGAGCTGTTTTAAATATTCACAATGGTGATTACAACTCGTCAAAATTAAACATCGATCAAGCAAGGACGATATTAGACTGCGAACTTACAGCGGTCGCAGGAGAAAGTTATCAAAGGGCTTACGGAGCGTTGGTTAACGCGCAGCTACTGGCAGAGCTGGAAGAAGTAGTTACATACACTCTCGTTAACGAGAGAAGAGAATCGATCCGACAGGCTTGGTGGACTCGGCTGCAAGGTGGCCAACGTTTGGTCGAAGATTGGCGCAGAATTCTGCAAGTACGCAGTCTGGTATTGACTCCTCAGGAGGATATGGCCACATGGCTGAAGTTTGCATCGCTCTGCAGAAAGAGCGGTGCTCCTCGACAAGCTCATAGAACTCTCGTTATGTTGTTAGGAACCGATCCCAGTGAAAATAAAGATTTACCGCTCCCTGTACACGAACCCAGACTAACTCTCGCATATGCCAAACATTTGTGGGTGGCTGGAGACAGACAATTGGCGTATGACCAATTGCAACGATACGTAAATACAGTGGAAACTGGGGACGCGGAACATTGCAGGCTATTAGCACGCTGTCACTTGAAATTAGGGGCGTGGTGTGAAGCCTTATTAGGCATTAACAACCTATCAATTCCTGAAATCCTACACAGCTACTCAGCAGCGACTAATCTTTCGTCCGATTGGTACAAAGCTTGGCATGCCTGGGCATATATGAACTTTGAAACTGTCCTGTTTTATAAACATCAACAGGCAGATGGTACCGGATCTGCATCTGGGGAAGTAAAGTCGGTACCAGAATACATCCAACAGCACACTGTACCGGCCGTGGAAGGGTTCTTTAAATCGATTAATCTTTCTCATGGCAGCTCCCTCCAAGATACCCTAAGGTTGTTAACGTTGTGGTTCGATTACGGTCATCATCCTGCCGTTCACGAGGCGCTCGTGGAAGGTATTAGAACTATCGAGATAAACGTCTGGCTTCAAGTTATACCGCAGCTGATTGCAAGGATCGATACACCAAGAGCCTTAGTCGGTAAATTGATCCATTCCCTGCTGATTGATATTGGGAAGTCGCACCCGCAAGCTCTCGTGTACCCTCTAACGGTCGCGTCAAAATCGTCCTTCGTGGATCGCAAAAATGCCGCTAATCAGATTCTTAAATCGATATGTACACATTCAAGCAAATTAGTAAACCAGGCTGCCATGATTTCTGAAGAACTCATCCGAGTTGCAATCCTTTGGCATGAACAGTGGCATGAGGCATTAGAAGAGGCTTCTAGGTTGTACTTCAGCGAACATGACGTGAAAGCAATGTTTAAATCTTTAGAACCCTTACATGCTATGCTAGAAAGAGGACCTAAGACTCAGAAGGAAGCTTCGTTCAACCAAGCATATGGTAGAGATCTGAACGAAGCTCAGGAATGGTGTAATAGATTCAAGGTAATGTTTTCATTTTTTTATTATTGTGTACCAAATTAAAGGCTAGTAACATATTTTAAATACAATTCTCAGGTGCTCACTGAAACTCAATATCAATTAAAAAATAGAGCACTTCATAGCCGAATGTCCAAGAATTTTTGCCGCTGTGAAGCCACGTTGGCAGTTACTGCCTGGCCTCTATAACATTTTTAAACAATTACCAAACCATAACGGCTACGATTTTGTACAAAATTAATGTTAGTCGAATAACGCAATATTCAGATTCCCGTGTAGTACAGACAAATAAGCGAGAATATTGCTATGTAAACTTACTCGCATATATTCGGTACTCACCACATATACTCGTTCGTTCTCCCCGCGTATGTTTATGCGTCTGCTAAATGAGAGCTGTGATTATTACATTATATTCTAACAGGTTAATTCCGCAGATCCGTTCGCTTTAGTCACTTTGCCACCGAAAATAGTATCCCATGTGGTAAATCAGGTCGTAAACTATCAGTGTGCCAAATTTCAGCGAAATCCAAAAAGATGTTTTTGTTGGAAAAAGTAAAACAAACGTACATATATCTTCACAATGTTTCGCCTCTATGAGTAAGATTGTGTTTATGTTACAGGAGTCCGGTCTAGTCCGCGACCTGAACCAAGCGTGGGATCTGTATTACCACGTGTTCCGGAGGATCAGCCGGCAGCTGCCGCAGCTGACATCGCTGGAGCTGCAGTACGTTAGCCCGCGGCTGCTAAACTGCCGCGACCTGGAACTAGCTGTACCTGGTTCATATGTCCCCGATCAGGATTTGATACGGATTGCGCATATTCAGAGTAGCCTACAGGTGGGATTATCATCAAACATTATTAGGCCTCAGTTAAGCATGTGTTGGTTGGTTTATGCATATATTGTGTCTTTCTCTGGAGTATTATCAGTAAGCCAATATGTGGCCAAGTGCGGATAGGATTTTAGACACCTTTGAGATGGGATCACTTGCTGCATCATTGAAGTTATTGATAAATTCATTTCCAATATGTTCCATTAAATAAAAGAAAAAAACCAGGATAACGTCAGAAACTAATATCAAATCATTACTTCTAAGTATCTGTATAATAATTTACATTTATTCAAAGATGGTAGAACCCACTGTGGTTCGATTTGGTTGTTGTTAACTGTAGAATTAATTACTAAAGTTAATGTGTCCATCTTGTCTCCAGGTCATTAATTCCAAACAGCGCCCGCGTCGCCTTTGCATCCGGGGTTCTAACGGCAAAGACTACATGTTCCTATTAAAAGGTCACGAAGACCTCCGACAAGACGAGAGAGTGATGCAGCTCTTCGGCCTCGTAAACACTCTCCTACAAGCCGATCCCGATACCTTCAGGCGCGATCTCGCCATACAACGATACGCCGTTATTCCTCTCTCCACCAACTCTGGCTTGATAGGATGGGTGCCACACTGTGATACGTTACACTTACTGATTAAAGACTATAGAGAGAAGCGGAAGATTTTAATCAATATCGAGCACAGAATAATGCAACGAATGGCGTCGGATTTGGATAAGCTGATGCTTATGCAAAAGGTAAGCATTCTTGACTATGGCTCAGCTACGTTGAGATTAAGGTAGTGAATAAAAAACTATATTGATATATAGTAATAATAATAATCAAGCAGTATAACCCGCAGTAGAACTGGTTGATTATTGCACCCTCTCTGGCCAAATCTTGAAGGCTATTTCGATAAAAATCAGTATATCGTAGCGACAATATCTGAATAAATAAAATAAGGCAATTTGACGTTAATTTGATGATGCAATTGTAGCTGGCTAACATTCAAGATTTTTAAATTCTTATTATATTATTATTTTATTAATATAATTTATTAATTTAGCGATAAGACAGCGGGACTAATTGATGAACAGTAGAGACTGTCGTCTTTGAACATTTGCAACACAAGAGTGACTGAAGCACCGCGGGCTTTGAAGAAAAGGCTTGTTAATGTTGTTAATGTGTAAATATTTCTTGCAAACAGGTGGAAGTTTTCGAGCACGCCTTAGAGCATACGGCTGGCGACGACCTCGCCAAGTTGCTGTGGCTTAAGAGTCCGTCTTCCGAAGTGTGGTTCGAACGGCGTACCAACTACACGCGCTCGCTGGCCGTCATGAGCATGGTGGGCTACATCCTCGGCCTCGGGGATCGACACCCCTCCAATATCATGCTGGATAGAGTCACCGGCAAGTTCCTACACATTGACTTCGGTGACTGCTTCGAAGTCGCCGTCACGAGAGACAAGTTCCCAGAGAAGATACCGTTCAGATTGACGCGAATGTTAATCAATGCTATGGAGGTAAGCTTAAGACAGTTGTTCGGTTTATTCATTTATTTTATGTAATGAGAATGATAAATAATAGCTTTGTGTGTATTAAGTTAAGTAGTCATTATGAACAACGTTAAATTGGTCTAAGTTTCTACCAGGCTATCTACTCTGTACAGTACAGTATAATATAATGGAGATAAAATATAAATTTTAAGCGCTTTTTGTGCTTAAATTTTGTAATAATATTTCGGTTGTAATTTAGGTATGTAGAGCAGGTGTTCTATATATTACCGATTACAAATGCCCTGTAACGTCTGAGTGCATACGTAAGTAACCCGGGTTGACACACTAAAAATAGGTTTGATGATGGTACTGACTCATCCTCTTCTCATTTTCAAGTAATTAATCCAACCTGCGTGTTATAGGTAACCGGCATAGAAGGCACGTACCGTCGTACATGTGAATCCGTGATGGAAGTGCTACACCGGCATAAGGACAGTGTGATGGCTGTACTAGAAGCCTTCGTATACGACCCGCTTCTTAACTGGCGGCTGATAGACGCGGGACGACGCTCCCGTAACGAAGCTGAGGGCTGTTCGTCGGACGCAGCGTCTCCGCAGCCGAGCCGCAGTCGCGCCGCACTCGCCACCAATGAAGCCTTAGACCAACCCGCGGAAACGAACCTCAACAAGCGAGCCCTGGCTATAGTGAACAGAGTGCGCGACAAGCTCACCGGGCGAGACTTCACTCACATCGAAGACACTAGCGTCTCGGTTCCGAAGCAAGTCGATTTGTTAATCCAGCAAGCGACGAGCAATGAGAACCTCTGTCAGTGCTACGTTGGGTGGTGCCCCTTCTGGTAAACTTGTTGAAGGTAATGAAGCTATTAGCTGTTCGCGCTAAGTTTGCCGCTGTCGACGTGACGTCAAACGTGTAGTAGCGTCAACAAAAAAAAAACAAGTTTGAAAGATATATATTTATATGTTGTTACGGGTTAGATACATTTTTATTATAAAAATCAATGAAATGAAATACCTTTTTTCACATATTACGTTATTATGAATAAACAGGTTTTATTTTTTCATTTTTAAAAAAACGTGACGATCTTTAACTCCATATAACGACAGTCATTTCGTAGTATTTTCTTTACCCATAGTTCTAATACGGAAAATAAAACTAACAAATATCGCGAAAATTAAGCAATATTGAGTTGCAGCATAAGTAAAAAATTCACGCCTTTACGGCAATTGCGTTGCATTCGATACTTTTAGCACATTGTTGGGCGACTGTCAGATGCGATGAGGGGGAGCCGCATTACTTTGTGCAAACTGAGCGCGGACAGGTACAGTACATTATAAACTATGTATCAACGATGCAAAGCTTTTTGTTGATTATTGAATAGATGAATAGGTTATAAGAAATGGGAAATTCCACTTAATAAATAGTTATAACTCTGAATAACTAACTTCAAATATACATTTTTTAGAAGATCATTTCAAATGCGTTCCATCGACTAATAAAAGCGAATTAGATCGTTGGTACAGTGACTCCATTTAGCAACTATCTTACAATACCTTATATACTCTTGATTATGAAATAGATCTACATAGAGCTTACGAAATTTACTATTGTGAAAATTACTATGTTCATCAGTGATATATGGATATCTCTATGCATTGTTAGAAACCTCTATTTTGTTTGAAAGATATAGAGAGAAGTACAATAAAACTTCAAATTACAAGAGAAGTAGTAATATCTAATTTGATTGTTAAAAACTTTATAAAAAGTGATATGATTCATTCATTAGTATATAACATGTATGTATACTTTTATACATAACCGTTTTGATTTGTGTTATTATGTTTACGAATGTAAATAGATACGTATATTAGTCATGTTTAATTTAATTACTATGTGTCATATAAGTAGTAATATAAATAAATAAATAGTAATATTATGTCGTATCTTTAGATACCTTTATTTTTTGTATTTAATAAAATCTTTATTTTGTTTATTGACTCCTTAAATGCTAAGGAAATGTCGATATATTTTATGATTGGTTGTATATGCAATGCTATGTTTGTTAATTAGCTTAGTTATTGCCGTGGTTATTGTTCGAAAGTTGTGGTCGATAGTTGTTTATAATATAGACTTGTAGTGAATTGGAAGCATACCAAGGAAACATTTAAAATTAATAATTAATTACATACCTGCTGCACTGTGCAATGTATATACATTTATAGTTAATAAATTATTTGGCACTGATGGGGAAAATGTGTTTAATTTGTTTAATTACCAAATGCAGTATTAGATGCTACAGGAAATAGTTGCAGCGTATGGTTCAAAATCGGTAAGCACACAAAAAAATACAAATAGTCGAACATAGAACCACCTTATTTTCGAAGTCGATAAAAAAGAAATAAAATATCTTTCTAATTTGACAAAAAGTTGAAAAGTGAACCTGTTTTCTTTTTATCAGAATAGCACTAGAGTCAGGGTTATTTGTTATCAGTAATTTCATGCCGCGTTTTTCATATTTCTTTGTTGAAAAAAAACTCAAGATTGCAATAGAAATAATTTCACATGATATCAATCGAGATATTTCTATTTTTACTATTGATATATAGCGTTGAGACTTGCGCAATGTAAATTTTATCCTAACCAACTTAAAAAAAGAACAAGCCGATTCGGTTGTATTTATTTTAATCAAATTAACTGTTGATGATAAATATAATTATTCAGAATTGATATTTTGATTGCAAACTACAGAAAGTAAACTATAAAATCTTTTGATTGACTAATACACAAAAATCGCAATAATTACTTTTCTACGTCTATATATTATCGCCACTAGTTCTGCGAATTTGAATTTGAAATTTATATTGTATTATTAAATATATAATTTATAGATAGTAATGCGTCTCATTACATCATAGAAACTGAAGTCGCTAAAACAATATTATACTCGTAACATCGCTATAAAAGCGAACATTAGTATTAAAATGAAACTATGAATTGAATTAAAAATATAAAACCACTTAATCTAACCTCGACATTCTTTTATGACTTGGACAGTTTGTATCTAATTTTAGGTTTTATTGGGGAGAAGTTCGCGTGACAGTTTCCACGGCTGTCGAATCATAAGATGTTTTTTGAGTGGGCGTAACTCTCTCGTTAAATCACTATAAAACTAAAAATATCAAATAAAAGCTCCTTTACTATTAAATCTTGCTTCAGACATTCTACCTAGATTTTTATTAATATATTACTATGAAGAATTCACATCAATAAAACTAGGTGCAATAACATTATAAATAATTGGCAAAGAGCGAGACGATCGCAAGGGTGGGGTTCGAGCGATCAATTTTTAACTCTTTTCAAGTAGAAATTATGAAAATGTTAAGTATTTTCTTATTACAGGTGAATAGATGAACCGAAGAACGCTAACTAATATCAGTTTCTTATATGGAGACACTCTTTATTTGTTTTCTTAACGAAAACTTAAAGAAAACTGATATTAGTTAGCGTTCTTCGGTTTATATAGGTACTAAAAACACTGAAAAAATGTCTATTTATTGCAGTGCAAGTAATGGAGCTCTGTGTCAGAGTCAGATAGACATCGGAGATTTAATAATGAGGTTCCTTTTTACCATTTAGTATAGAATAGTATTGGTTATAAATATATTGTTTTGAATAGTTATTATATAAAATTGCCTCTAATTTACATTGAAAAAACTCACCTTTTATTCGCTTCGGAGCATAATGAACAAAACGCGAAAAGAGCACCGCTCTCAAAAAGTACAAATCGCAAAATGTACAAAACGCAAAATGTACAAACGCAAAATGAACACAACACG
>DWNE01000275.1:0-32796 GCA_018249875.1 Cecropterus toxeus | reverse complement strand
TGATAATTAAATTCTAATACGCACATAATTTTAGAAAAATCAGTGGTGCGTGCCTGGGATTCGAACTCCGGATCCTCAATTGAGAGGCCGAGATTTAACCATTAGGCTATCATTGCTCATATTTTTTATACAGTATTTAACTCAATTTGCAGATTTTTTTTGTTTGTCCCATATTGTTTTCATAGTGCATATATTGCAGAATGCCCCAGACTTTTTTGCAGCTACTTAACATACGCTACGGGCTTTAACTAGATGATACACACTACAATCGCAAGACACCAAGAATGTATATTAAATGTTCTTGCAACACATACATTCAGACAACCAAACACTGTTGAAACACTCACCAGTAACTTTAATGTTATTAACGCGCTGTATCCTCTCCCAGAGCTTGTTGAAGTTGCCGAGCACGCCCCCTATGCCCTTCACGAGCACTAGCAGGCACGCGTGGTGCTGCGCGTGCTGGCCGTAGTCCGGGTGAGACATCACCGACTCTCCGGGCGCGTGAGACAGGATGTAGCTCACCGATGAGCGCATTGATATACCATTTGTTGTACACAACACGAAACTCTCACTGGTTTAGTGTATTTCCCATTACAAATACAGCTGGAACGGAAATATTACATCATGAATGGAACAATGAATTGCCAACTAACTAGGCCAGGTTTCCTTACTTGATATTATAATGATCACGGTTTGTAAAGAAGTGAAATTGGATTAATGCCGTTGTTATGACGTACGAATGAATAAATAATCGAAGCGTACAGAGTAAACAGATTACAAGATTATCAGCTGACATTTGACAGTCTGACATTATCAGAAAAATATTTTTTAAATACTTTTTTTTACGGCCTTGGCTTCTTGCTTTTTAGCCACAAAAATAAAAGTCAACTGTAGACAAAGACTAAATGACAGACTTGAAATTAGTTTAGATTAGTACACAAAAATAAACTTTATTCTTATAATAAAATAGAATAAAAAAGTACTTCTAAAATAATAAACTATTGATTGAACATTCTATATCCTTCTATATAAAATTTATATGTACTATGTATGGTGTTATCAAATTAATTATATTAAAAATGTTTATTGCGAAGCTAGCAATACTTAATAACCTCAAAATTGTCGCTTTGAAATTTTAAATGTCAATGAGCGATTTCATTGTAAAGCAATTTGTGCCGGCGAAAACTAAAAAAGTTATCAAATAGGACTTATAGTGGGTTGATAAAATAAAGTTTTATCAACAATAAAATGGCATCCAAAGAAGGCGGCGATAAGGCGAAAGTGCGTAAATCGTACTGATATAAAACATTAATCTAATGTTCGGTGATTATTTATCAAAACAAGTTTGTGTTTACATGTTCCAGGCTTCTCAGGGCTCCGGTGACAATAAAGAGAAACGGAGAAAAGAATCCATTTTGGACTTGAGCAAATATTTGGAGAAGAGTATTCGTGTTAAATTTGCGGGAGGGCGGGAAGCTGCCGGAATTCTTAAGGGTTACGACCCTCTCTTGAATCTTGTGTTAGACAATACGACAGAGTACCTTCGAGGTACTGTACATTATATTATATTTATTTTATAATTTATTTAAATTTATTTATTTGGGAGACAATTTTTTAAAAAATATTATACATAGGTATAACATAGTTTCCACGTTTTAATATGTAGTAGTAATGTTATATAGAAGTGTTATAGAAACATGGAGTCCCTCTGTAATCAACCTTCAATTACATTAGTGTTATTTGAGGACGGTCACAGATAAAAATAACTAATACATCAGTGTTTTCATTTTAATTAACAAGTTTATCCACATTTATTTATACTCTCTACGCACTCCACATAGGGCAAATGTGAAATACTATTGTGATATTATTTTAACTTGGAACCTTATTTCAGCTAATAAATTTATTTCAATTATAATATACATAAACTACAACCATTATTGTGCAAACTTGAAGAAGGTTAGGAATGCTCCAAGCGGTGTGCAAACCAATGTGTAGCTCGGGATTACCTTTCTTGAGTTAAGAATAGACCTACTTGATTGTACATTGTTTTGTTTTTATAAAATTGGACTTGTAAGTAGTTTCTGCCGCCTGGTCGTTGCTGGTCGTAGACATCTATACCTAACTGTGAAGAAATCAGAAGTTCTACATAATTCATATTTACATTTCCACTCCAGAAGACTAAGATGGTCATCACTGTTGAAACATGAAAGGTGCTTTATTATGTCATTAAAAATTAAGTATGCATAATTTCTGTATTACAGATCCAGATGATCCTTACAAGCTTCTAGATGACACAAGAGCACTAGGCCTCGTCGTGTGTCGAGGTACTTCTGTAGTCTTAATATGCCCAATGGATGGTATGGAAGCCATTCCAAATCCTTTCATTACACAAGAAGGATAGTGTATTTGCAATATATTTATACTTAATGTAAGATTAAGAACAATGAAATAAGTGAGTTAATTAAAGTTGCTTAAGTGTTTTGGAATACAATGTTAAGAATACCTAATTTGTTTTATTTATCATTATACTGAAATTAAATGTATGTTGTGTACTGCTAGCAACAACTATTAATAAGTTTTGTGCTAAAATAGATTGTGTGCTTCTCTTTAAATATGTAAATAATGTAAATATATATTTTATTATTATGTTTAATTGTATTTTAAAGAAGTATATGCTTTACAATGATTCAAATTTTATTTTGCGGGAATTGGTTTTCTAGTTCCTTCTCAGTATTTAGTCCAACTTTGTTTCTGTAATTTCTGTAATGTTTATATTGATAGCTGATTACCAAAATATGTGTATCATAAGTTGATAGGTAGGTGTATTGTACAGAAATCTTTTTTTTGGCAGATATATTATTACATATGAAACGTTGCAATTGAGCAAATGCGATGGTGTCCATCGCAAGCGGAAGTTTGCCAACCTTCAATGTTAAAAGCACAAAAGATAATCAAAAACTGTAAGGGTTCAATTGTCTTATTTTTATTCAGGTCCTTTTTTGCAATGCGTTTAATCTTTCAAATGGAGTCCACTTACACAGTTTCTATAGAATTGCTTATATTCTCCCGTGCGCTACCGTTCGTATATAAAGCGACGGGCTTGGCGGCGGCGGGCGTAGTGCGAGAGAGATTGCCAGTAGGACGTACCGTGATTCACGGCGGTTCATTTAAATCAAATAAATTCAGTATTATATTTATCCTCAACTAAATCGACATCCGTTCAGTGGTTTACAATATTGTCAGATAATTTTAAGTGAATTTACATTTCATAGAAGCTTCGAAATACTCCGGTGAGTGGTTAATTATACCGATAACACTGTTAAGTTCGGCCTTTGATATTCGCACTGAGTTGAACTAAGTGTCACCGTTTCAAATTTAATAGTAAGTCCTTGAGGCTATAGGTACCTATAATATAAGGTAGTTATAGGATTAATCCTGTTTCATGTTACTTAAGTCATGTTGAAAAATGAAAGTCGTATTCAATTGTTTGAAATATTAATATCTTATCTCTAATAAAAGTCGCGTAATATTAAATATGAAAATTACTATCATGTTATTTGACTAATTTAATAAGATAAAAGTTACTTGTCTTAAAATATTATTGGGTAAAATAATACAGATATATCTAGGTAAATATGTTATGTAGAGCCATCGTTACTTTTTAAGTAATTATCAGTTTTAAAACTTATAAATCATTAAATTTAACTACATACATTGTTATATTTTTCTTTTTAAATCCGCTTTATATTGATCTTGTTTAATATTATCATTGTATTAAATCTTTAACTTAATCATTGAATAAAATTTAATTTAAACCTAGGTTGACTTGTTTATGTCTCTTAAAAGATTCGGAAAATTATTATTTTTTAAAGTTTACAATTATTTTTAGCTGGACTTAGCGAACGTTAAGCCAAGCAAAAAACACTACCCTACACAATTATGTGTAACTTATTGAACTAACTATTAAGATTACCTTATGCGTGAACTAAATTCAACAAGCGATGTCCCCAAAAAATGTAAAGATGTTTTTTTTATCGAATAACAAAATCAAAATCGAAGTAGCAAGCGAACAAGCAGTCCACCTGATGGCAAGTGATCAATGTTGCCCATGGATATCTGTTCAGGACAGGGGCTCTGCATTTAATCACATGCATTGCTACTACTAAAGACTAAGACAGTCGCCTCATATGTAAATGAGCTGGACATCACACCCTTCCATCTAAACGCAAGAACTCCTACATTCTAGAGATAGGTGCTACCTCGATTGATTCATACTTGTTCAGCATTATTAATTTAAGATAATACAATGTTAACGCCGAGATTATTCGTATATAGCTTTAATTTAAGTAATAATTGTTCGTATCAAGAGCACCCCTCCCTAATCTTAAATCATGACCTTATCTTTCAGGGGGCGGCTAAATTTCAGAAACAGTAAAAATCCAACCCCCTAAATCCAAAATTTTGTGTACTGTGTTCTTATATTATTCATTATAGGAAACCTTTTTTCGCCATCAAAGTCTACCTTCGACAAAGTGATGCCGCCCACAAACGAAAATCATGGATTTGCCATTGTGTAGAATCCTGTGTAAAAATAAATTAGCGTGCGCAGACACTCTTGTCAAGAAGAGAATAGATGGTTATATATACGGAATAAATCCTTTATATGATTCTTCCTAGTTTTGAACCTTCGAATAAGTATGTACATATGTGTCTAAAGTCATTGATATAACTGGATTAAATACTTTCGATTAATTGACCTCAACCTTCACCGTCAAAGTTTAAGATACGACATAATCGTACTAAAGTAAGATATGTCAAGATAGTTTCTGTATTATTAACTTGTTTTTACACACACACTGAAATTGACACAATCAATACAGTTACCTAATCTTTAAAATTAATGTGTCCTTTACATGGTGTTCACAATCAAGAACTGCAGTAATCATTTTATATCAATAATTCGTAAAAGAATAAAAAATATTTACTTGTTATATTTTTATTTCCACACGTAGGTATGTGGTATTACCACATGTAGACTCTATTTAGATTTTGTCGCTTCGTAATCTTGAACGAAATCAATTAGCTCATACTTTGCTCGTTTCTTAAACAGTAGCAAGTTAGACTTGTATAATTGTATTTTGTAGGTTCCCGGTTTAGTTTCTCTCAGGCAAGTGTCGACATGACTTATTTAGTGTCTGAATGACAGAAATTAGTGTCTGAATTATTATTTTTAAATCTTTACTTGCATACATGTGTTATGGAAAATATAAGACTCGGGAACTTTATAGGGTTATGATTGAACATCGTTAAAATTTAATTATAGAATACGGGTATACCTGCTGATAAAAGAAAAATAATTTTGAATCGAAGCCGACGTCACGACGTTGTCATGCATACGTTTAAGGAAAAAACAGAGGTGATAAACATTATACTGGTTATCGTGCGTTATTAACCCGTCGCAAGGAAATACCCGTTCACTGGGATTGTCTCTTGGGGATAACTTGGTTTTACTTTTACTGTTGGTGGGACGGTACTTCCCAAGTTCACTTTTATTCATGACAACTTCCAAGAATTAGTCACTTTATTTTTTGTAATTAATAGGAAACATATTATTTTAATAATCGTGACGACAATGGAAACGGTTTAAAAATGTTATGTTAAAGTTTAGCCCACTTTGAGTTACCAATTAGATTCTAATCAGTGTTACCAATAGATATATAATCGAATCATGTTATGAACGCAAATATAAATAAACGCTAATTAACTTTCATTTTGTAATTTACTTTATAGCTACTTAAGTAAGCAGACTTATCATTTATTGCAAAGTGAATGCGACAAATTAAAGTAAATTAAATTCAGCTAGAGTTTCGTCTATTTTTTACTGGGTAATTTTTCTATTTTATGACACTTAAGATTTTACTCCTAATTTTATTCTATTGCCCTTCTTTCTATAAATAATCGGTCTTTATGGAACTGTGTTAATTAATGTTAAATTACAGAGTCATAACAATTCCCTGTAATGCTGAAGTTTCAAACGCAAGTTTGCGTGTTGTCTTTCTTACCCTTGACTGTAAGTTAATCTAAAGTACTTCACTAGTATTAAGTATCCTTACTAACTTAGCAGCAAATAAGGGTTATATTTATTTACGAGTAGTAATTATTGCAGAGTTTTTATATTATATCTTGATTGAAAGGAATGAAGGAATTCGTGAGAATTGTGATACATTCAAAGTATCGCTACTTCCCTCGCTCGCACCCTTTGTAGTTCGACTCCGAAGTCACCGCTGCCACACTTATTTTTTACCCGACTGCGTCAGAAGGAGGGTAACGTTTTTTGAGCGTATGTATGTATGTTTGTTTGGATGTATGTTCATATCTTTGGCATGCACTACAGCCCAAAACGGCTTGACGGATTATGACGTATGACATATCATTTGAATCGCCTCTGTTAGCATAGTGACAAAGGCTATATAACTTTTAAAAATCGCACCTAGAAATATAGGAAAAAGGGGTTGAGGGACGATTTTTTTTTACTATTACTTACGACGATATGGGTATCAAATGAAAGCTAGTAAATAGACCTATCGAAATATAGGTATATATTGTAATTATCAACAATAATGTCGTTTTAAGCAGTCGGGTTTTTTGTTGTAATGTTTTTAGCGATATTACTAGTTGTCTAATAAGAGCAATGTTAAGTAATGCTACGTTCTGGTTTAAAGGGCTTAGTGACGTAGCCTTAATTAATCCAGGGGTTCCAACTTAATCCTTTGGGGGTCACAATGTAATTATGGCCGACCTCAGATCGGCCTGATCAGGTCGGTCTTTGATCTTACCTGCGAGTGAATACAGATGTTCATGGGCAGCATTAGCCACTTACTATCAGGTGGTGTGCGTGCACATTTGCTTCTTCCATAATGATTATAATAAATTTCTGAAAAATATCTCTGAGTAATAATATAGTTTTTAATTGGAAAGTCAAATGACTCTACATTTTTGACCTTTGTGCTAATGATTTATGTACATATGAATATGGTTTTAATTTCAAGGAGTAAAAAGCAGATATTATTTTTATTCTTATCTTGTGATGCTATATTGGTGAATTCGGATAGTACCTATTTAACATAGTACCTATTTAGAATCATCGAAAAATTATGAAAGACTTTAGCGTATTGTTAACACATTTATTTTTGTGTCTTCAAAAAATAATCTAAATTTAATAATATGATTGCGAAAGTTATTATAGGTAGATAACGTGCAACTGGAACAACTCCTTCAGTTCTTAGTCATAAATATTGCATTTTTATTATATTAGTACGTTTTAATTTCAAACGAATCGCAAATACAATAAAGCAGTTTTTGAGCATTATCTAAAATACTATTCAGCGTTTGGTCGGCATCGGCGAGGTCCACCAGTAACCTCGCACCACTTGCTCGCCGAGACCGTTGTGCAAGCACGCTCAACACCGTTCTCTCGACATTGAACGTGGAATTATAAAATTTTGTTGTTTCACTAGAATACATGATTATCGCAATTGTGCAGTGCGTAAAGATATATAAGTATACTTAGTATGTTTGAATTTTTGTACCGCAGGAACACTATAAACGTTGATTATAGGTAGATACTTAATTATTCCGATAAAATACCGACAGGCACATCCGTACATATGTCATAGGGCGAATTGATAACAAACATTCAACAATTGCAAAATATTTATTACCTGCAAGTATGTATAAAAATATAGTAGAGATGAGATGCATTGATTATATTTACCCTATTTTTACTGAAGGTACTGCACTGCTGCATAATTTTTCTAAGATTAAGCAGAATTTCAAATAAGATGCTATTCACTTCTTCAATTTCTACCCCTAGCTCAAAGTTATATACTAAAACAGATTTTCGAATCTTAGTTTCTCATTAAGATATTTGATACGACATTACGCCCTTGTCTCTATCTGCACGCGATGACGATCTTTCTGGGAAAGGGCTTAACTGATTTTGATAAGAGACACACGTAAAGATACAGCTCTCAAAAATTGCTTAGGTTATCTACTTTTCACTTGGTAAAGTGTACGGAGTGCTCGTAGATGGACTTGTGCAAAACATCGTATCAGATAAGATGCAACAAAAATATTTAACAGGAGTTATAATAAAATAATACTTATTTTTAGATATGTCCACGATGGAGCAGGATCTAAAATTACAAATCGGTTTGTGTGAAAACAATATACAATCTGTTTTAGCGTTTTCGCTTAATTTTGTTTTCTGCTATAATTGCAAATATACAGTGTTCCTAATCGTAATTATGCCTTTATCTTTTGTTGGCGTTTAACACTGCATCCTCTGTTTTTTGTAGATTATGGTTGAACTTGAACTTATTTATGTTTGTTTCATAATATGTTAATACTGTTGGCTTATCATATTCTATAGAGAACGTGGTTTTATTTTTACAGGAGCAATGGAAGCGCCTGAATTTAAGGACTTTGCCAAAGCTATGGCCGACTACATAGCTGAATACTTGGAAAATATAAGAGACAGGTAAGCTTATAGCAAATGGTTTAAAGTTTAATGAAACATAGCGAGGTACATTCTTGAATAATTATTTCCTGTTTTATGAAGGTTTTCTATGATACCATAATTAAGTAGATGTCTGTTACGTATCTACAGCAAATAAATTCGGCACCGTTCTAAAAATACACATTTGTGAGATTATGAGAACTTTTCTGATGTTTTGGATAAGAATATAGGTACCTCTACATACTTTTATATTTATGTGATATGCAAGTAGGATATGACCGTGCCGTGCACCTGATCGTAAGTTGTTTGTACAGCCCATGGACATCAGTAATCAATCTCAGGAACACTATGAGGTCAACTACAAATACAATGCTACTTGCTACCCATGAGAACAATTTATTTAAGTTTATATCCTATGCAAGCCGAAATAAATATAATAAGAGCACTGAACCGTATCGGCAATATTTAACGATGTATAACAAAAAATTCCAGACAAGTGGTACCATCGGTGAAGCCGGGATACTTGAGGCCGTTAGTTCCCGAGCAGGCCCCCGAGAAAGCGGAGCCCTGGACCGCTGTGATGGCGGACATCGAACGCGTCATAATGTCCGGTGTCACACACTGGCACTCGCCGCGCTTCCACGCATACTTCCCAACTGCCAACTCTTATCCCGCCATTGTTGCTGATATGTTGAGCGGCGCCATCGCTTGTATAGGGTTCAGCTGGGTAAGGAGAGTTGTTTACAAATGTTTAAGAATTTTCATCGTCCTAGCGTTGAAGTATAAGTATGTGAGTAGAGACTTTTTTCTCAAGTGTCGATTTCTCGTATCAATTGATACATTTTATTAAGTTACGGGCACTCACGATAAGCGGTAATGCACAATATTGCGACCCAGTTACATGGATCGTGGTCACGGCAAAACACGGTGGTTCGTTTACCGCTCCGAGTACCCGTAACATATTAAAATGTATCAATTGTTCAGTTTGCACCATATTAAGCAAAACATGAATGAAAAATAAAATACAGGTGCGGTAGTCTCACACCGCAAACCACAATGTCATAAGATCCATGCATACTCAATGCCAGTGTCAATGTTACAATTACTAAAACGCGAACAAGGAAAACCAGTCACGCACAATACGATAAGGATATAATAATTGTATCTATGATTAATCATTTTTTTCATCAACAAAAGATTAATCTTGATAAAACTTCAAAAAGGTAAAGTCGTTGAGCTATGTTACTGGTAAATGACCAGCTATAGATCCGCATTCAAAGTTCCGGTTCAAACTAATCTAAGATTTTCTTGTTGTGACACATAAATCATTAACAATTACAATTCCATTCTTCTCTCTATGTTAAATTTACATTTGTAAATTTGCTATTATTATTTTTAACTCTTAGGGTTCATATAAATATGGCCATTGTAACAAAAATAGGTTTTAAAATTAAGAAAAACGTTAAAAATACAACAGATCTCCTTAGAAGATACTGATATTTTTTGTAGGCGTTTTTCGAAATTGTCATTGAATTGTTAATAGATATTTTGGCTTTAACTATACGTATTAGTGAATGATAAAAAAAAAAGTTGATAGGTTATACGGAATTATCGGTGTGCGAGTTTAACTCGCACTTGGCCAATTTTTTCTCATAAAAAGGCATTACTTCTTTTATTCGCTATATACGTAATTACAATTCTTATTGTAATTTGCTCGTATTTTTTTTTGGCCGTCTGGTTTATTGTTATCTCTTCTTCAATCCCTTGTCATGCTGTCGCTATATTTTTGGACATTGGGTTATTTAAGGACAACATAAGGACGCATAAGGACAACAAGGACGCCAAATAAAACAAATCAGTCAATAGGTACTAGTTTTACTTTTGTTTCTAAAAAAATGCAAATGTGCACGTAATGGTCTCTCTAGTATTATTAAACCGACAGTAGTTGCCAAAAAAGATGATTCGTTTATCAACGTAGGTCCAATACTTACGTGTTTTTGTAATAAAGTGGTTGAAATATAATTACTTTAGTGAAATCGATATTGTAGAAATGATGAAATAGATATTGTTAGTGTTAATAGGTACCTACCTAGTATATAGAAGAGGGGGTGGTGGGATTTTCTGATCAACCGAAAATTCTGTCTGCCATGGTATTCATGTTTATTCTTTTATGTTGCAAATCATACGTTTTAACAAGGGTTTTACTGTCCACATTCTTACCTACCGCGCAAGCGAGAAGTTGATTGTTAATTGATGATTTGTCACATTTAAACATTAAAAAAAAAACACGCTTTCTACACTCATAGCCCCACACTAGGATTTTCTCCTGTGTCGTGGGTGCCATGGACACACAAACACCCAGACTCAGAACAGAAATATAAACAAACATAATATAAACATTAAGTAATAAGTATGACGTATTAACCTTATAAGTTAATTCATCATGGTTTTAGCATTATCTACCTACTTCTTAATATACTTACCTGTTATAATTATAAAATAAGTAGTGTAGGTATAATGCTTCGATCAAATATGTACCTACTAGATTAAAGATTACGGCTTTAAAAACGGCAAGAGAAATAAGACCACATATGAAATTGTGGTCTTATTTCGATTTAGTATCGTCCAACCATAGAGAACGAGTAGACGCGTTATAATGCTTCAGTGTGCTTTAAAAATTGCGAAAACAAGTACCGTAACAGTAAGATTTCTGAAAGAGTGTCTTTCTTTAGTTAAGTACATCTAAAATTCAGTTTTACATCATCGTAATATAGCAAACTCTTGCCATTTTTTAGAGCTGCGTTTGTATGCAACGCTTAATCTAGTACATATTTGATCGAAGGTATAATGCAAAAGAAATATAGCTCTCTATAGAATTTGTTAATGTTTAAAATGTGCATTTACTTTTCTTAGATCGCCAGCCCCGCGTGTACGGAGTTAGAAGTTGTGATGCTTGACTGGTTGGGTCAGATGCTAGGCCTCCCTGAATCGTTCCTTGCACGGTCGGGTGGCGAGGCCGGAGGCGTCATCCAAGGTACTGCGAGTGAGGCCACTCTGGTCGCACTCCTGGGAGCCAAATCTCGTATGATGCACAGAGTGAAGGAACAACACCCTGAATGGAGCGACACTGAAATTGTCTCTAAACTTGTGGGATATTGCAACAGTAAGTATTATTTCAATCTGTTCATACTCTCACGATATTTTTATACGATATCTACATCTTTTTTTATCAGATTGAAGTAGCAAACGAGCATGCATTCCACCTGATGGTAAGTGGTTACTGCCGCCCGTGGACATCTGTAAACAACTTCACATAGAAAAGGGATTCTGTCTGAAGTCCACCTGGTTCTACGATCTCTAGAGCACGTGATAATTAATTTCCAACATGCACATAACTGTGAACAGTCAACCGGAACCTATACATCTCGATATTAGTGTTTTCTAAAGTCAAAATAAACGCAATGTCTCCCCAGAACAAGCCCACTCATCAGTGGAGCGCGCGGGGCTGCTTGGCGGCGTGCGGCTGCGCTCGCTGGCGCCCGACGCCCGCCACCGGCTACGCGGGGACGCGCTGCGCGACGCCATCGAGGAGGACACCAAGAACGGGCTCATTCCATTCTTTGTTAGTTACATTACATTATTTAACACGTATTTACTATGTACACTGCAAATCTCCGCTATGGCTGAATTTTACAGGTCTATCCTAGTCTCCCTATGTACCTAAACACGTGAAGCGAAAATTTATCTCACAGAGGAGTGTATGATTTGGAATAGTTAAAGTTCATGCAGAATAGGAGTGCAAAAAGATAGGTAATATTCTTGTGTAATAATCGCGCTTTTGTTCCTTAGACTTTTCCAACCTATTTCTTTTCTAATCATTGTAAATATGACTATTTACTATTACGTGTAGATATTGGATTATCTTTAATGTAGTATTAAGATACCTTCTCAATATTAAATGGTTACTTATATGGTATGTATGTAAACCATGACTCCATGAAGAACATGAAGACTACCTACATTGTTACAAGTTTAATTTCCTCTGATCTGTATATTCTGAATGGTCATTCGCATATCTGAGATAGAATTTGATGACAAATGCTAATGATTTTCATATGATGCAGGCCTGTGCAACCTTGGGAACTACGTCGTCGTGCGCCTTTGACGTGTTGGACGAGATGGGCGACGTGTGCAATGACGCGGGCGTGTGGCTGCACGTGGACGCGGCCTACGCCGGCTCTGCTTTCGTCTGCCCTGAGTACCGCTACCTCATGAAAGGCATCGAGAAAGCGGACTCTTTCAACTTCAACCCTCACAAGTGGCTCCTCGTCAACTTCGACTGCTCCGCTTTGTGGCTGAAGCAGCCCCGATGGATCGTTGACGCTTTCAACGTCGACCCGCTCTACCTAAAACACGATCAACAGGGATCCGCTCCCGATTACCGCCACTGGCAGATCCCTCTTGGTAGACGGTTCCGATCTCTCAAGTTGTGGTTTGTTCTCCGGCTCTTCGGTGTCGAGAATCTGCAGAAGCATATCCGAAAGCATATCGCACTAGCTCATCTCTTCGAAAAGCTTTGTACGTCTGACGAAAGGTTTGAGATATTCGATGAGGTGACTATGGGATTGGTTTGCTTCAGACTCAAAGGCGATAATGAAACCAACGAAGCCCTCTTGCGACGCATTAATGGCCGCGGGAAGATTCACTTGGTCCCGTCTAAAATTGACGATATTTACTTCTTGAGATTAGCTATATGTTCTCGTTACACTGAAGATAGCGATATTCAGCTATCGTGGGAAGAAGTCAAGGCATCCGCCGATGAAGTACTCCAAGAAAAATGAAAAGGTTTTTAAAATAATTAGACAACAGTTGTTATTTCGATGCAGCAATATTTTTTTGCTAATAATGTTAATCTTAGCTTCTTTATGTCTAGTAAACGATATATCTAATCTTATCAGGTAAATCTTAATCGCTATTGCTAGACAAATATTTAAAAAATGTTATTAGAAAATATTAAAAGTATTATCTTATATAATTACCTTCCAATTTACTAGTTGCAGATATTAGCTGTTAAACTTGCTAATTAAACTTAAATAATCTCTATTCTCTATTCGTTTAGGAAGAATTTACAAAATATTTATTAAAAGTAGTGTTTTATCATAAGAGATCTATAGATATATTTAAAATGTATCTTATTTATGTTTCAAGGTTTACTGTTATGAATACGTCCCTACCTAATTTATGATCATTAATGTTAAGTCGTTATACATAATAAAATTCTTATGGTCAAATTTGTGTTATTTATTGAGGTTGTTTCACAAATATTCTAGACAGTAAACTTGCCAGGTAAATAAAATCTTTGAGTTACCGTTAAATAGAGTTGCGTTCAATTTTAACTAGTGTTATGTCATAAAATGCAACGGAACTAGTATTTATACATCGACAAAACGACTCAGAGATCTCAGGAGGCGAAGAAGTCACCAAGTAATATGCAAGAGATTTCGGGTTTAACACAAATTAATTTTGATATTTCTTTTCATTTAGTTTACTTACGAAAAATGCAAGTTTACACCAGAGCCATTAAAAATTTAAAAAAATCATTAAGTTAAACTAGAAAGTCTCAAAGGAGGCTTATGTTATAAAACATTGAATTGTCTAGGTACTAAAAATATTATTACAAATTTATGAAATAATTCTAAAATGAATATAATTGACTTTATTTATATAACTCGAATACCTACGTATTTTTACGAGATATGACAAGTTCGCTTTCTTGCGTGGATGTGTCTATATTAGAAATAAAACTGGGCCACAAGATTACTAGCATTAGAATTAAGAAATAAATATTTAACAATATAATTAATACCGTACCTACATGCTCCAATATAAACATCACTACAACGATAAAACCATCTCTTTTTGGAGGCGGAGTTTTACGTTATTTACATGGATTTGAATAAGTAGGTATCAAATCAGGCCATAAATACTCTATTTGGCGAAAACAAATATTCTATTCTGTCCTCTTTGATTGCGTCAGCTATGTCATATTATTAAACAGTCCCATTTTACGAATAATCACAAAATTAGATAGTGAGATGCATCTTTCCAGATGCCTTTGAAACACATTAGACGTGATTAATAGTACACCAAAATGAAATTATCAGGCGTAAAATCGTTCATACCGCAAGGTTTTGTTGTTACCCTGAAAAAATTTAATATAGAGGAAGTAGCGAAGGTAGTAAGAAGAATACCCAAAATATCATGCAGAGCACTGAGCAGCGCTGTAAGCGCTTCGGGCCAAGAACAGTGCATCATGGATTCTTGTAGCATCAACCCGACTTGCCAGGAGCCACGTGTTATCATTGTGGGTGCAGGTATGGCAGGTTTATCCGCCGCCCACCGTCTGCAACAATGCGGGATTCGAAACTACGTGGTACTGGAAGCTAAGGAAAGGTAAAGTAAAATCAATTATTATTATAATATGACATTTATCACTTTAAGGTCCTATTGGGCTTCTAATAGAAGGTCTGTCTGTTCCAGACCCGGTGGACGCATCCATTCCTGTTGGCTTGGCGATGCAATAATTGAAATGGGTGCGGAGTGGATTTTTGGTGCTTGTTTACCTAATTCTGTATATACTTTAGCGTCACAAGATAGACTGTTACAAACACCATTGCCTCGGCTTGACGCTTCTCGTGGATTGTTCTGCACGAGTGAAGGGAGAGCTATCGATTTGCCAGTTACTATAACCGCTTATCATACTTTTCGACAAATAGAACAGCAAGCTGCTAATTTATTTAGATTAGGTGGCGAACGTCCACATGGAACTTTGCTCAATTTTATTGGTTTGCGAATCCAACAAGAATTACACAACTTTCCAGAAGATCAGAGATATGATGCTGCTCGGGTGATGTTTGGATTAACTAATATTTTACGTAATAGATGTGGTGATGATTTGTCGCTCGTTAGTGCTGATCAATATGGGAGCTACATTGAACTTCCTGGAGGAAATGTAAGGGTTCCCTTAGGATATGTAGGTGTGATGGCCCCTTTATTGCGTGATCTACCAGATAATTGCATAAGATATAACAAACCTGTAAATGTGGTGCGTTGGGGTCAGGGTCAAGCAGGTTCTGGACGTGTTTTGGTAAAATGTTGTGATGGCGAAGAAATCACTGCCGACTATGTGATACTTACCATGTCTCTCGGCTGTCTCAAGTGTCAAGCTGATAAATTATTTGCACCGCCATTGCCCGTTTGCAAGCTAAATGCTATATGCAGTTTAGGTTATGGGCTCAGTGACAAAGTATTCCTCGAGTACGCTGAGCCTTTTTGGGTTTGTCACGAAGGTAATATAAAGTTAGCTTGGTCAGCTGAAGAGCTGCAATGTAGGTGTGATTGGACTCGTGGTATTTGCGCCATTGATGAAATGCCAGGAAGCAAGCATGTGCTGTGTGCTTGGGTTTCAGGACAGGAAGCGGCTGTAATGGAATCTATGGTTGATAATGATGTTGCTGAAGGATTAACTCAGTTGTTGCGTAGATTTACCGGAAACCCTTGTTTGCCGTATCCGCAAATGATGTTGCGATCCAGGTGGGCATCTGATCCTCATTTTTGTGGCGCTTACTCATATATGGGTTGTTGTTCAACTGTGAGCCATCAGTGTGAACTAGGTACTCCTGTACCAGGTCCTTGCGATCCTCAGCCTCCTAAACTCCTATTTGCTGGTGAAGCAACTGTTCCAGGATATTTTGCGACTGTGCATGGAGCAAGATTAAGCGGTATTAGAGAAGCTGAACGTATAGTTCTGTTGACCAAAAAATTTGAAGGCCCCCCACGTTAAATTTTATTATTAGGTTTTGTCGTCCGCATTTATTGTAACGATATTTATATGATTTTTATACACATTTTTACACCTTGTTATAAATGAACAATATAAGAGTAATAACAAATAATTTGTGTTTTAAATGATTATTTTCACAATCTTTCCCTCTTTCATAAAATATTCCACATATATGAATTTAGCTGTGACCTGAAACTTACATTCACAAGAGACCATGTATACAAGATAAATATTCTTACATATGTAAGACACTTGTGTGTAATGTAATGTAATGAGTCTTCTGGACATATGTCCAGAAGACTGGGCGTCGAGAGGCCACGGACTTTTTGGTAACGAACTTAAAATGTACAAAGGACAGGAATGTAAGTAGACTGTTATAGGTAGGTGTATTGTTACTCCTGAGGACTATTTAGGAACTTCTTGTATAATTTGGTCTTACTAGGCAGCTACAATATTCTTCGAACCATAACGACTCCACCAGCACATTTGCTATAATTAGAAAGGTAGTGTTTTCACCTTTGCAATAGAGCCTCCGAAAAATTGATTTCTAATAAAGGTAGGTATATAAATATACCAATATATACAGACAATGTCTAATCCTACCGTAGGATATAACTATGATAGAATTAGACATTATCTGTATATGTCACGTTAAGTACCAATACGCTTATTGATTATGTAGAGTTAAATAATTATATGTCTAAGTTTAAAATAAAACATACACAGGTACTTCAGATGTAGAATCATTTATTTCCCATTTGCCAATATTAAAATTCCAATAATAGTTATCTAAATTAAATGCAAATAGGTAATTCAAAGGAATGTTCATACAATTTACATTTTTTGTGAAAAATTACAATACATAATATAATATTCTTTATAGAGACGATACATAATTTTAACTTAACAGCATCGATAATTTGATTGAGATTTAATGCTTTATATGTTTTTATTCTCTTTTGATCGTATTCGAGCTTAACTATTTCATCTTCATAAATCATATCACCTTTATACCTCGAGGGAGTCTTGATAAACAAATGATCTTTTAAATTTATTGTTGCTTACATGCACAATTAAGTACCTTTAGTGTTTTTATTAAATAAAAATTAATTAACTTTTTGCACCTTGTTTCACATATAGGTTTTTGACTTTGACTTTGAAAGTCGTCTTTGAAAGGCGTAAGGTCTGCGAGCCTCAAGGACCCTCTTTGCCCGGGCAATTCCCTCAGTGGATACACTGTCCACCGGTGTTATTGTGTACGTCTTCAGTGGCCGTGCTAAGCCGCTACTGCAGACTTAGGCCCCCTGATGGTCGGGGGACACCAGTCCCTCGAGCTCATGAGGGAACACATATAGGTATTACGAAGATACGTAGGTACACCAAACAAATAGTGTTGTTATTCTTAACATGAATAGAAAGGTACACATAAATATAGTCTAATAATACTTCTAGAACAATACAAGAAATAAGCAGATTTATAATTCTTACGGCAGAGTAGTGTCCAACCGACGATTGAGCTTCGGCCACCTTCGGCAAAACTTTAGGCTTCGACAAAAATTGACCGAAGTTTTTGCCGAAGCCGAGGGTTTCTAGCAAACGCCAAAACTGAACGAACTGTAACGAATGTACGACTCCGCTATGGAGATGTTGAAGCACAGTGGTAAGAGCACACTTCCTTGTGGGCTCGGGTCGCCAGTTATATTTGAAATTCATATTATTCTATCAACATAAATCTTTACAAAGAAAAAAGTTACTTAAATCGTTAAAATGTTCACTTTTAGCCAATTTGAAACTAAATTTCTGTAGGATTTTAAACCTTCGGCTTCGGCCAGATTGTGACTGTAGCCGAAGAATCGGCTTCAGCTTTGATCAAAAAACAACAATCGGTTAGACACTACTGCAGAGAAGAAAACAAAATATGTATATAGTTCAATCCATGGCATGAATGCTCATTATCATTCTTAAACATGAGTTTCAAGAACACTTCAAACTTTTGCTTCGTTATCTCCGTAGGTATTTATTGGTTCAAATTAATATCTAAATCTAAATGACCAACTAATACATACTCCTACTGTGTCGTTAGATAATATATATTTGGATTGTATGAATTTCATATGAAAGTTTAATAGGTACGTGATACGTGAAAATCCATATATATATGTTATCCGTATATTTATAGAAACGTAAACTGTGCATTTGATCATCTGATGATCTTTAGCAAAGTTGTTGTGCATGAACCCACGACGGTTTCTGAGTTGGTACAACCAATTTTTGATAGATGGCGTCACTTTTGTTGTGAGTTTTACAACGCGCGCAGGTTACAGTTATTTATAATAAAGCATATAATGAAAAAATGGGTTTACTCACATGATAACTGGTATCAAGGACAATGTACGAAAAAGTAGATAAAAATATAATTCTAGTAAATGCTGGAAATAAATAAACTAATAACTAACATTAACCTATTAAATTATATTCAATGACACTAGATCTTTGGGTAGCTACTGGGTGCTAAATGGATTAAAATTATGGATATGGTTTAAGAAAAAAATCTTAAAACTTAATTTAAAGAAAAAAAAACGACGTCCTTACAATAGTCGAGAAAAATATTGTTCAAATAGAAGAACTTTTGTTTTTCATTATCTATAAACTTAGAAGTCCATTTATTTCAAACCCTTAGCATGCAATAAGAAAACATTTCAGAAACTTATCCCCTCCCCCCCTAAGGATGGGTCCTTCCCCTAAACTAAGTTTCCAAAGGAAAATTTCCATCATATATTTATAATAGTTATAAAATTTCGTCGTCACAATAATATCTAAATTCTAAATGAACAGGCAAATGAACATATATTGTGTTTTAAATGTAGACACGTGTATGAAATATTTATAGGTACAAGTCTCCTTATATTATACCAGCAGAAAATATATTGTTCACTCTATATAATAATAATAAGTGCTCAACTGTATGGCGGAGTTATAGACGTATGTATAAATTTCCGTGTGGGTGTACTGACGATAAAAAACTGTATCGATGGGTCTCAATAAACGATTAATTCAACTGCTTAGTGGAAAGGAAACATAATCGTATGACGTAACGTTAGTTACAATATCATTAGTACAATGGGAGTACAAATATATCACTTGAGAAGGTCGCAACGGCCGTCGCGTTGAATTGAGGAGGAAAAATAAACGTGACACATCGTTTTGTACGGAAAAACAAACCAAACGGTAATATATCGAGTAACGCTTAATAGTGTAGGTATATGTTTTCTACAATTTTCTACCTGAAATACGAGTTGCGCTGAAGAAATTCTGTTTTTTTTTTTTAATTCAAAGTACTTTTTAAATTTTTACTTATATTAGCATTTATATTTCCTATATAAATATAAAAATATTATATCTCCTATATAAATATAAAAAGAGTTTACATAATTTTTTTTAAGACAATTTTCATTTTAATGTATTTTTACTGTAAACCTAAATTGTTACATAAATGTAAGTAAGTTTTTAGGTGAAAGAAAATTTTGCATTCTATTAAAACACAGTATTGTAAAAAATTGCGTTTTTTAATGTAATGCAAAATAATATATGCATGTATGCCTATTTCACTAAGAAATTATGTTTATATAATAGAGAAAATTATAATATAACAATAAATATCTTAAAACTATACATTTTTAAAGCATTTTTTTAGATTTATTTAGTTTATTGTTAACATGGTATCATAAATATAGCATAAATAAATAAATTGTAAAACTAGTCATAGCAATAAACTAATTTTAACTTTATTTTAAATGTGAATGAATATACAGAAAATATACATCAAGTGTGTTTGTTTTTATGAGGATTTTACTACATGGTAATTTGTATATTTTATGGTATTTCGACTATCTTGTGATTGTAGAGGCACAGCATTTTTTAGCAATGTCTTTTAACCAAAAAAAACTTTTAAATGAAATTTCAAATAAGCATTTTATTATTATGTTTAATATGAGAAATACTTATCCCTTAATATGTGGGTAGTACAATAGGTATAATACATATAACTTTCCACATAATAATTTATCAATAAGTAAAATATTTATGATTATTATGATTATCTATTTTATTAGCCAGACAAGTTTCAATGGAAGGGGGACTTTGTCCTGATTATTTTGTACCTAGTTTTAAGTTGTGCAGTCAGTTTATTCCATGTCTCTACCAGTTACTTACCTACACATTTTATTTTATTTATACAGACATTGATAAAGAAACACTTACTTATCCTATAAATAAATACTTATCAATTTAATTACTAACTTATACTTAGTTTACACTGGAGTGTTATTCACAATACTTATATTTTGCAACTTATCCGCATTTATCTGAAGCATCTTTTCATTGAACACCAATTACAGGAAAATTAACAAAACATCTGATAAGAGTACATTGATATGTAATTTAACACACAAACAATCCATTGGCATAGTTCAAATGTTTACAAATGTCTTATATTATAAAGGTTAATGACTTATAGTGCAGACATACGATTAATCTGTTTCCAAATTGTTTGTTTTTACATACAAAATGTCAAGCCTTTCAGAAAACTCCCAGTACTATCAGTTGCAGAAAACAAATCCTCAAACTGAAACACAATCTTACCATTATTGTAGCTTTGCTCTCTACTCTGGATAGCGTATAAATATGAACAATATGCATCTGGTCTTGGCCACACAAAACTTATTGTATACCATTGATCTTTCTTAAGAAATAGAGGTTGCAAAAATTCCACATCAAAATGTGAGTCGTATTCAACATCTTTTTTAATACTGATACTCTTGTTAATACTGTTATCATACTCATCTGACACAGAAAGTGTAAATTGTTCACAATAAATATTTGTGGTGTTACTATAAAAGTTCAGTTCAGAGGCCATTCTTGAGGGCACACTGAAGGAATTGATGAATACTGGTTTGTTTACTCTTATTCTTGTTTTTATAAAGTTATTTCTGTTGTCAACCGTAGCTGGAGACATTGATCGCAAGGGGCTGCGGTGACAAAGTGTCCATTGCAACTTGATTGGATTCCTAGGCACATTTGTTGTTACAAAATCTTTTACTGTCTTAGCTGAATTTAAGTCCATTACACTGCATCTAATATTATTCAGATCAGATGGCAGCAGCAGGTTATTTTTATCAGATATGATTTCATTTAGATCATCGAATGATAATGTAGCAAATCTCAATAATTTAAATAGTCCATTCTCTATTAGTATATTTCTCTTTTCAAATTCTGCCTCGATGCTTTTGCATAGGTATGAGGTCCATTCAAACACATACTTAATGAGGTTCTTTTCTGTTATGTTCATATTATCACATTGAAGTATTTTTTGCATACATGATATTGAGATGTTGTTGAGATATTCTTGGAGTACATAATTTGCATGTTTACAAAACAACTCTATTGATGAGTTGAGTAATTTATTGTCTTGCATATAATCTGGATAATTGAGAATTGTAATTATACTATCAATGGTCATATTTGACTGGATGTAGGAAACACATACTTCAGTTAAATTTTCCAGCAAATATTTTCTCGAAACATATAACAGTTCATATGCTTCTTCAATACCAGATATTTCAACTTTATCTGTATAAATATAATTAAGTAGTAACTGAAATATTTCAGGTTCTATATCTGTTATAGATATATCATCATTAGAAGATAAAGGTCCATAGAACATAGCCTCGAAAACAGGGCTGCTTATACCCAATATTAATTTGTGTGCTTTAAATTTTTTTCCAGATACTGAGAAACTACAATCACTCCATTCATATGATACTAATAATTTATTAACTCTGTCATATAAACTGTTACATTTGATGTCACTCATTTTATAACCCATCTGAAATTTAAAAAATAACATTACATTTTAGCTACTAACTCAAAAAAATCTTTCAGAAAATGAGAGAATATTCACGACAATTTTAAGGTAGAGAAATTACAATGCATCAGTAAACAGCTAAAATTCGAAAAAAAAATAGATATTAAATACAAAGGTTAATAAACTTACCATATCTTATTATTTTATGAGAGAGATAAAGAAATACAAAGCTGAAGATACCAAGGACCAACGAACTAATTAACTAATAACTAGCTTAAGCAAATTATAATCCTATTTGAATATATAACGGCACTTCAATACCTGTTCTCAATATAAAAATAACCTTGAACTTGGTAGTGACCAAGGAGATGAACACAGACAAACTAACTTGAAGCGTTTAGCACTACTGTACACGCTGATATTAAATATGCTGATTAATACAAATATTGACATAAGATCATCAAAATTACAAACCTTGACTTAATTATACTTTAGCACTACACCAATATCTACTACGACGAGAAGCGATGTGATGCCAAACAAACAACAAACTTATTTTATTAAAAATTATATTAGGTATATGAAGCATTAAATCCAGTGTTGCCAAATTAGTATTATGTTTTATTTAGTAATTTAAATAAAAAAGGCTGATTAGAATTTTATGATATTATGACAGTTCTATAATGAAAGGTTTTAATGTACATCTCTAGAGAGTTTCTCTAGAAGGAATATTTATAAATTCTATTCAATGTCGATTAACAATGTTACGTATTTTCGGCACTTATTTTTAAATTAATCTTTTTGGAACTTTCGAGTTAGTGTATAATTACGGGAAAAATAGTTGATAAACTTTTGCGTTATAAGTTCAACAAACTTTGACTTAACTGTTAACTGTTGCTAACCTAGCAACACAAAGAGCGTAATGCCGCATCCATACGCTTGACAAACCTCGACAAAACATCACAAATTCAAACGTGCGGGTCAAGGCTTGGTTTATATAGGTTTGCAAGCGCTTGGAGCCGATCCGATAGAATGTCGTTTTTTTTTGTCGCAAATCAAAGAGAATTTTCCGCAAGCGCTTGCAATGCATCTACACGATTGCGCACACTCATTATTGAATATTGTTTGTGTACTGGTAACAAATAGACGTGCGCTCGTCTTATGTAAAAAGAGAGTGACTGGTAAAGCGAAATCACCATACATTTGAGACCTGAGAAATACAGATTACATGGATGACAAAATAACAGTAAACACGTATATATGAGGTGACCAACTTAGTTCTCGGAAGTAGCAATGTGTCTGTAATTGACTTCAGATAGAATCCCCGTTCTATGGAGTTGCTAACAAATGTCCATAGGCGGTAGTAACAACTTACTATCGGGTGGACTACATGATCGTGTGCTACTTCAGTCTGATGAATAAAAGACAATTTTATTCCTTTTTTGTTCCCCTTTATTTACTTTCCTCGTATTATAATATAAAAAAACTCAAGGCAAATGATATAGTACGTCTTGCTTGTCTCTTCAGAATACACTAACTTATTCGCAAGCGTGTTGATAACGATGATTGATTTCCAAAATCAAGCCATGTGTTTCTAGAGGTTTGTGAGTTTGCGGCAAGTATGTGGGCGCGGCATTACTCTTCGAATAATGATAAATGATTAAAAAAACATAATTAAAGATATAAAATCCCATTTCATTTCAAAGGGGGGTTAAATTCAGTGAGCCTTTCAAGAATGAAGTCATTCGTTCATTTTAAAAAATACTTTTAAAAAGAAATCAATTTTTGCAACTATAATTTGTTTTACCTGAAACTTTTCTTTTTTTTATATTCGAGTAGAATAATTCATTATAATTTAATAAAAGTTTTTTATGAAATTTATACAATCTTAATTCTTGCACAGCGATTTAAAGTTGATCTATTTGAATAAACTTTATTTAGACTGACCATTAAAATATACACAATCTGCGGCTTGTTCTACTCTTATTATCTGTGTGGTGTTTGACAGATTTGATTTTTGACAGCATTAAATAGCAATGCTTGTACTTGTATGCCGGTGTGATTGTTTCAATAATTTTAATTTTCGTTAAATAGTTTAGCATGTGAACGTTAAATATTTATGAACAATCGTTATTTTTTTGTGCTCACACCATGGATTATTATGATGAATTGGTTTCAAACTTCGACCTCAATCAACTTTTAGGAGAAAACGAGGAGAATGTTCAGGTGTAGTATAGGTTACTCTAAATTTTACCAACATTTTGATGTTTTTCCTTTTAAAATATATTAAGCCTCCATTTCAGTCTTAAATTTTTAAATATTAACTATCATTTGATTCAAATCTGATTAAATAAGGCAAGAAATGACGCATTCTTCGTACATAACGCGAAAGCATAATAAAAAGGCCGCCAAAACATTTTGTATCGATATTTGAAAAAAGATAATCATATAAATATATTTGAAACTTAAAGTAATTAAAGGTACATAATGTTCGTTTGTAGGATTATTTAGCATAGCATAGCCTTTACGCAATTATTAACGATAATGTTAACTCAATATGTAGTATATTGTGAACAGGCTACAAGTCCTAGCTGATAATGCATGTGTATGATACGTTTATCGTTAATACATACTTTTCTGTTTCAACATTCACTTTAACTTATCCAATAGCTTAAATTATTAATTATGAATATATTGATATAATCTTACTATTTTTGTAATTTGTCCTAAAACAAACAAGACATTAACAATTGTCAACATTATCTACAGATATATATAATTTTCAACCAGGTTAATATTCTCTGGTAAATTTTCAATGCATATTTTGTAGGTTTTCAAAATTCTCTCTCACCAGATTTTCTAAATGCCCCATAAAAAGTGCCATTTCAATGACATACGGTAATATGTTTAATACTCTTAATGTAATACATTTTTTGTCATTTATGTAGGTCCCAGTCCAGCAAGAAGGGGCGAGGAACACTACCCTCTGGTTAAAGTCTAAGATCATTAGTAGCGAGTAAGTATTACAAAATGCAAGCTTATTTTATATGATGTACATATGTGTTTCTAAACAAGTTATATGTGATATCCCTAGAATTATTGTTTTAAACTAATTAAAAAATAAATGTTATTCTTTTTATGTATCTTTTATAACTGTTATATCCAAATAGTGGGTAGCACATGTCCTGTTAAATGATCCAGTGTGATAATATTTAGATTGGGCGATATGGTATATGATGAAGAAATCTTTGGTTAACAAATTATATATATTATAGGTTCACTTATTTTAAAATATGGAAGCAGCTAACAAGCATACCCATGTTGGTAATTAGCTACTGCTGCCTAGCACTATTAAGAAAACTAGTGAACAAATTATTATATAGGTTCACTTTTATACAACATGGATGTAGCTAACAGGGATACATTTTACCTGGTGGTAACTAGCTGGTACCTAGCAGTATAGTTATTATTGAAATAATATTAAACAAATATAATTGTAATAATATTGCCTACTTGTGGCGGTGCGGTCACCATACCGGTCTACCATACAGTGGATCCCGGGTTCGAGCCCCAGCTCAACAGAAATATGAATGATGGGTATAGATTTCTGTTTTGGGTTTGTGTGTTTGTGTATTCATCTTTGTCGTCGTGAGAAAATCATACTGTGGGCTATGAGTGTAGAAAGTGTTTATGTTATGTTTCAACATAGGTAATTAACCCTTATCAATTTCCAGTTTACTAATTCAGAACTACATGACCAAATCAGAAGACTTTGTTCAGGCAGTGAAAGCTCATGCAGTCACGAAAGACGAGCTCAAACATGTTTGCATAAATTATAAGGAAACAATGGAAAAATGTGAAATACTGGAGAATGTAAGTTGGGAGGTTTTATTGTCGCTGTAATAAACTCTTGTACTGCTTCTTTTCCATAGCAAAACACCTTGTGAAGATTGTTAACATTTAAATATAATTATATAGAAATCCAAGTGAATTAATGAGATTTAGATAATTTTGAAAAAATAATACAAAATTGCCTTAAATAGTTTTTTTACTAAATTACTAAATAATTTAAAAAACTAAAAAGTTAATAATTTAAAAAAAATATGATAAAGCAAATTAATATTATTCAGTGATTAATTTATTCATGAATTAAACATTTTTTAATATTTTTATAGGAAAATAAGGTACTGATAGCAAATCAGGAAGTTCTACAGAATAAGGCGGCTGATGCAGAAAATAATTACAGTGCACTCATATCACACACTAACCAGTTAAAGGTAATCTTAAGTATATTAATCATCATATTTAACTATTTATCAGTCTTGAGGTTTTATGTTGTACAATAAGTAGGTCTCAAATACTTGATACCATTACCAGTTCTGAGCTCTTGAAATGTATTGGTTTCAAGTCTCAACTCTTTATCTAACTGCCCTGAATGAGAGTCACATTTTTGGGGTGTATAGGTTGGTATGTAGATTTCTTAGTGATAAGCCTAAATGGTTTTGTGGTCTTGAATCAGGGAATGTCTACTTCAAAATACTCTATAATACACTAAAGATCTACAATATATATAAGAAGAACTATTGTTACGATCTATTAGGTTTTTTCAGCCTTGTTTATATTGTTTCATTACCATGATACACTTTATATTCATGTTCTGAGCATTCATGCTCAACATTCATGAGCATTAGAGTAATGTATTTTTTTAACATAATAAAAATAGCAAATTACCATACAATCCATTTAATATAAGTGAGTCCTGCTGTCCATGGACATCAGGCACCAACCCCAGATAAGAATACAATCCTACCTCCAGTCGACCCTATGTTGCTACCCTTTAGGATTAAGTTTGGGAGGTGGTAAAACCAGAGTAGTTCGACCGAAAAGGTACCGCCGCCACACCTAGTTCTGGCGTGAAGCAGTTTTTGCGTTTTGTTGGAGTGTGGTTGGCTCATTTATATATGAGGCGATCATCTCAGTCTTCCGGAGTACCAACACATCTGTGATTGAAATCATAGATGCGTTCAAAGAACAGCTCAGGTAATGTTTCCCTTACCATCTTTCAGTCCAGAATACAGTAGCCGTTACACTGCTCTTAATAAGCAGAAATAAGTGTAGTGTTGAGATCTAATTTTAATAATTGCTGATTTCAGTCACTTGTAAATCTATTGAAGACAGAAAAAGACGCCTTAATATTAGAGAAGAATTTAGAAAAGGGTAATGATAAAAAAGTGACATTGCTCCAAAAGGAGAAGGAGGCTTTACTCAATGAAGTAGCGAACTTAAAAGAAGCTTTACGGGTTAAAAGTATGTATTATATATTTTTTAAATTTAGGACTATAGCTTATGGAAGCTTTATAGAAAGATTTGATGTTACCAGACAATCTTCTCTAATTATGTTATACAATTATAATTTTGTGTGATAAATATATTTGATTAAGTACATATCTATTGCACTTGCATCACATATATTTACACTGTTTGTGTTTTTCAGAAAAAAAAGGGAGAGGGCAGATGAAAGGGCTAAAAAAATATGGAAAACAAAAACAATCAGATGTTTCAATTATGTGTACATCAGATGAAAGTGATAATGAAAAACATTCAACACATGAGGTAATCTACTTTTATTGGTATTTCAAAAAATTACTAAGAATTCAATATAATGTAATTATGACTCCTGATTTCAAAAGGGATATAAATTGTAACTGCCATATCTCAGTACGATGATCTTCTTTATATCATTTTTTTATTGTTTGTTATTTTTCTTTACAGGTTCCCAATTATGGTTTTAAGAATTCAGGGTCCGATTATAATTTTATCGATAATGACTCGGATTCTAGCAATGGCCACATAAGCGTAGATACTGGGCGTGGATCTTCACGGGCAAATTCCGAAAAATGTCTGCTGAGTCCAGATTACTCCATTCCAGAAACTCCACTGAAAACACCAGAACGTATTAATGTAAAAAAAGTGGATGTTGCTAGCAGTCCTATTCCTGGCCTAATGATTGGTCAGTCAGTATCAGTTGCTACGAGCCCAGGTGGGTTCGATTGTTCAAGTTCTTTGTTTGAAGATTTATATGGTCATCAGAAAGGCGGAGATTTTGATGGTCCTGATTATATTATTGACGATATACCTATATGTGGTGAAAATGTTACAATAAATGAGTCATATGTAGATGCTTGCACAAGCCCAATTCCAATATCACCAGACGTTCGTAAATTCGTTGACACTGGGACAAATCCAATCCAAAGTGAAATAGATATAAATATTAATGCTGAAAATGATAAATCACTAAAGGGCGCTCACGGAAAACAAAAATCTCTTGTTGATGTTGGTACTAATACAGAGATAAAATTATCTGGACCTATTACATTAGTGGACAAGGAGACAAATACTGTAAATAACTATGAAGGCATAAGCAGTGATGCACATAAAAAAAAATGTGTTAGGAAATCACTGTTCACTGATGAAGGTGACATTGTGGATGTAAACCAAGAGTTAGCAAATAAAAAAGAACAAACAGCAAGAAAAGTATGTGAAAAATCGACAAACACCGAGATAGAGCTTGCTGATGCTTGTACCAGTACAGTTTCGAAATCAGTTGTTGACAAGGGGACAAGTCCTTTGAAAAGCATTAATAATTCAATTACTGATAATTCTAATGAAAAATCTAACCTAAAATCAGTAAAAGACGTTGAAGTGCAAATATCACATGAGTTAGATAATAATTCAACATCCAGCGATAGATCTGTCCATAAGACCCAAGATTTAATATCGCAGGAAAAAATGTGTCTGGAAAATCATAATAGTAATAATTTACGATATGATAATACGAATGATTCAGAGATTCAACATATTTTAAATGTAATGAAATTACATCCTAATGCTCTGTCACCAATTCCAAAAACACCTTTCAAACCACAAGAGCCCCAAAGTACGACAATGGAAACCCTGTTAAGCGATTATGAAAGATCGCAATTGAAATTTAATCAGCTCATGAATTACATGGAAGATTTTCGTGGTCTAATGACTAGAAACATTTCTGAGTTACGAAATAAATGTAGTAAAAATATTTCTCAAGATTTTTGTGACGTTGCAATGTCTGCGCCTATCGAAATTGATGATGTGATAGAAATATCAGAATCCAGAACCAATAATGAAACTGGAAATGCTCAGAAAGAGCAAATAACAGTTAGTCATGAGAAAGATAAAGTATCTGAAACAGATATCGTTGATACACGTCACTCGTCCAATATAGGAAAAAGTAATATTGTTAAAGATTTTACATGTAACAAGATAATTGAAATTGTTGTACCTTCGCAACCAGAAGTGAATAAATTTCATAAAACATCTAAGCCACAGCACAAAACAAGCGATATTGAGTTACATGAAGTTGAGAAAAATATCATAGATAAAACGAACAAAAATTATTCTAAATTATTCGATGACACTGAAGAACATATTGAAATGGATTGCTCGATGCCAAAACTAACAAAAGTTCCTAAATTAAGAAAACTATCCAAACTAGAGAAGCTTCGACATAAATTAATACCAATTAGTAAGATAAAAAGCGTTACTCCTCCTCCACGTAAAAATGCACGAAAAACTTGTAAACAAAAATTAAAAGACATTAACTCGCCATCCTTAGATCATGAAAGTGCATATCAAAAGGCCGTTAAAGTTATGGCAGAATTAAAGTCAAATCAAAACCTTCAAGAAACAAATACAGCTAAACCGAAAACGAAACTGATAAGACAAGGGGAAGAAGGTGCAATAGACGAAAGTTTGAATAAAGAAAGTTTGAAGAAAACTGGCCTTTCCCCTAGACGTAACTTATTTGCCAGTAACATTGCTACAAGAAGTTGCACTAGGAGATCAAGTGAAAAAGAAGATTCCATTGTTACTAATATTGCCGAAAATCAAGTAGTTATAGAGAAAGCATCAAGCGAGGTAGAACAATTACCTATTCGTAGAGGACGCAAGCGTGTTGCTGAGGATGACGTGGATAGGTTGCAAGGAAGAAAACGTGTATTACGAAGCGCCAATACTTCTCCATCTACTGATAATAAAGCAAAAATACCAGTTATCCGAACTGAAAATGTAGATGAATCTTTACGTGTTAACGAAGACGCAAATAGTAAATGTGATGAATCTATAGAAAAAGGAAACAGTTTGATGCAAATAGAGAATGAACATGACATGTCTGCAGAGGGAGTGCAGAGTGGTAGTGATGATCTTATAAACTCTGTGATTGGATTAAATAAAAGCCCAACTTTCCAAGATAGTCTTGCTGTTAAATCTAATCAAAGCACTCCTGTAAAAGACAAGCCTATCATTGAATTAAGCAAAGATTTTAATGAACCATGTGCAAAACTAGATACAAGTTCGTCTTTGAGTAAGGTTGTGGATAATACTACAAGTGATAAGGTTGTGGATAATACTAAGAGTGAAGAGAAGATTTGTAATTCGAAGATAACTGAAAATGAAGTTTCTGCTGAATATATGCAAGAAAGCCAAAAAGTTAGTAATGACAATGTAGAAATTCAACATACTAACATAGCTAATACTAAGGAAAGTGATATTAAATTATTGGAGCACAAACTCAGATCAGGATTTAAAGGCATGAAAAGGCCTGTAGTGGAAGTAATTCCATTGGAAAATGATGTGGTTACGAATTGTAAAAATAGTGTTATCAACTACAAAGATTTAGATATATTCACAGAACAGCTTTATTCAGTTGAGAAAGTAAATAACAACCCAACGAAGTCTAACCAACACATAAAAGAAAATATATTATGTTCTGCATTGGAAAGGTATGGAGTGATTTCAGTCAGGAATACTGCTAAGAAAGTTCCAGGTAACATAATTTCTATTTAAAAGCTATTGTACTAATAGATGTGGTTTTTTTTAATACTTATCTATAATAATATTATATATATATATATATGTAATTACCATGTTTCAGACAATATTACCAACTCCATTTGCCAGAAGATTGAGGATTGTATTGCGGACATTATTGGATCATCAAAAGATCATCAAAAGAAAAAAATGGATGATCTTATTAATAGCTTACGAAATTTAAATACAAAGTCCATACTATCGGGTCTGATGAAGTATTTAAAAGACCCAACAAGGAAGTGCGAGTTGTTCAATAAAGTAAAAAATGGTCTGGCACCACCCATGACAAAATCAGAAGTTATTTTGCTTTATGTTATTGAACACTTAAATGGATCGTTACCTTCGAAGGGTTTCATTAACCGCCTTTGGAATAACATTGAACATGCTTTGTTTCAACTGAATCGTGCACCTCATTTCGACGTAATAGAGAGCATGTCACATTTCTATGCAGTGATGTGTAGATATTTCAGAAACAAGAGCCGTTTGAGATGTTTTATGTTAGATGCAATGTATTGCCTCCAGTTCAAAGCAGTTCCTCTTATCAGACAATGTTTGGACGTATGTCCAGGGGTATTACCCAGTGCACATGAACATATGGGTAATTATTTATGTAATATATGCATACTAAGTGTTTATGTAATGACCAAATAGTGTTAGTTATATCGGATTGCGGTCCAGACAGTTTCTAATACTACTACTACTACTATTTCGGAGTCTGTTATGGAGCCACCAATCGATGGAGCGGATGTTAGATGCTTCATAAATAAGTTATTAGTTATTAATGAATACTGTTTTCGTTATCTATTGTTGAATACAATTGATGATTGGTTATTACTACACATCTTCTCCAGGTGGTAGTACCAGAGTAGTTCGATCAAGGAGGTACCACCACTACACTTATTTCTAGCGTTAAGCAGTTCTTGCGTTTCGTTGGAAGGGTGTGATTGCCGGCTCACTTATATATGAGACGAGGTGATCGACTGCAGTACAACCGCTGTTTTATGTGAAGTTGCGTGCAAATGTACTGTGCACCTTCCATTAGGTGGACTTCGTGCTCATTTGCTACTTCAATCTTATAAAAAAAAAACATTCATCACCATTTTAATGGGCAATGGCCCTCAATTTATTTGCATTTGTGTGTTGATGCAATCAACTAGACTTAGTATGCGATTTTGTTTTTTTATTATAACTGTCTTGTTCACAATCAGATATACAAATTAATGTACTTATTCCACAGCAAAAACATCATTAGTAACGTGTTTGGTGTACCTGTTACATTTCTACAAGTGCCAAGACAAATTTAATAGAGCCCAAGACATCAGAACTATTCTGTATCAAAAGTATTCATATCGATTTTCTGAATGGAATGAAACCATGATACTGGAGATCTTTAGAAAAGCGATAATGGATTTAAGAGGTACAGTATAAATTTCATAGTAAAGTACTTTAAGCACTAATAATTTTTAAAGATATATTATGAAAAATTGATTTTAATTTTTTTTAAATACTACAACTATAGATCCAGTATTTAAACCAAAGAAATGTTGTTTATACAATACCCACAGAATAAATAGCATTTTTTTTTCATTAGTACTTTGTATTTTTAGGATATTGTTATATATTTTTTATATATAATTATAATATTTTTGACAGGTACACACA
>DWNE01000274.1:0-32843 GCA_018249875.1 Cecropterus toxeus | reverse complement strand
GTGTGGTTGCCGGCTCACTTATATATGAGGCGACCATCTCAGTCCTCGGGAGTAGCAACGCATCTGTGATCGACTTCGGAAAGAAACCCTGTTTTATATGAAATTGCTTACAGATGTCCATGGACAGAAGTAACCACTTTCTATCAGGTGGACTGCAAGCTCGTTTGCTTCTTCAATCTGATAAAAAACCCGAAAAAAGATTCAACCCACTTTAAGATTAATTTCAATTCATGATCCGAATTCCGCGCCGCGGTCACTCAGTCCCAAAGTGGACATTGCTCACAATGGCTGTGATTGTGCGCCGGGAGGAGACAAGATGATGTCATTAATCTTTCGGTAATGGCGGCCGAATGTGGACGGGCTCGTCACGGGACATTTGGTCCCGATTCAGTCACCCTTAGTGGTCACATACCTGGAGTTGCGGCTCAACAAACTCTACAAATCGGTGATATTAATGGAAGTAAAAATCTACTATTTTTAAACTTTACGAATACATTGTAGAAAAATTCAGTTACGCGTGTGCAAATATGAGTAGCTTCTATTTATAAAGACCAAACTGCAAATTTGCTCGAAAGATTTAATCTGCTCTAATTTAAAGCTGATAAGAGCAAAGTTTGTGGAAATTTGTATGATTAGTAACATACCTATCCTACATATATGATCAGTTTTATATGCATATGTTTAAGATTTTTTATGCTATTTGAATACATATGTATTGCATCGTTATTCACGAATATTGAAATAAAAGGAATAATTAATTTTGTCCATATTTTCTCATTTCGTTTTTTTACTATTTTAAATTTTAATAGTAGATATGAACATTCGTTTTAAAATTTAGCAAATTCCATTAAGAAGATCCAGAAAGAAATAATTTAAAACTATTGTTGTACCTATTAGGACAGGCCACATAGTATAGACGCACCTTTTGCAGCTGTATATTAGCTTTGTCATTGTTGTCAATTCTGGATTTAATCCGTACTGCGGTCATTGTTTTGGTCGTGATAGTGCATCAAGAGGAGACAACATGACGTCATTAAGCTTTCTGTAATGACGCAGAATGCGGACGGACACGACACGGCACATTTGATAACCATTTCGCTTTACGACTCACACAAACTTGAATGGTTAGTCGGAAATAAATGTCTAAATTATGATCTACTAGCTTTTGCCCGCGTATGCGCTAGCTTTGGTGTATTTTTTTTATCAGACTTAAGAAACGAGCAAATGAGCAGACAGATGTAAAGTGGTAACTGCCGCCCATGGACATCGATAAGTAAATTCATAGAGAACACCTGGTTCTATCTGACGTTGATCACAGCTGTGTCGCTACTCCCGAAGACTAGGACGTTCAACTCAAATACAAGCCAGCCGGCAGCCATACCCTTCCACCGAAACGCAAGTACTACTTCAAGCTAGAAATAGGTGCAGGGGTGGTACCTCTCCGGTCGAACTACACTGGTTCTAATACCTGGTAATTGGTAATTTTACGATAAAGAGCATTTTATATGCTAATTCAGGTGTTAAGAAATACGTGTGCCAAATTTCAGCCTAATCGGACCAGTAGATTTTATGTGAAAGAGTAACATACATACCTACATCCTCACAAACTCTCGCCTTTATAATTTAGATTTCTAATAGTAGCAAATAGATTTCTAATTCGCAATAAATTGGTAAACTTATAAACATAATCGTATTATTTTAGGAATGTAATACATTTCAATTTATCGCAAATTTTAATACGTTTATCTACCAGACCGCTTTAGATGTAATCTTTCTAGGCGGTTTATATTCCAGAGTAAAAAGACTAATACCTATACGATAAAGATTCTATCATATTCAGCGGTTTAATATTATCCGATTCAATATTTATTTCGGTTGCTTAAAGACTCGATCACGATAAAATACACACGCAAGTATTTATTCTTCTTATTTCAAATCGATTCTGTCGAAGCCACGTACATAGTACTATTTACATTTACATATATTACATTTGAATACATTTTTATTTGTTGGATTGAAGTAGCAACTGAGTATGCAAATGATGGTAAGAAAACTACCGTTCATGGACGTATGTAAGTGACGCATATAGAACAGAAGTACTATCTGAACTACATATATCACAAGTGCGTTGCCACTCCCAAAGACTAACATATCGCCTCATATGAAAGTTAGCCGGCAACCAAACCTTTTCAGCCTAAAGCAAGGACTCTTTCATGTCAGAAATATGAGATACTGATTACCATTACCTCGAGGATGTACCCCTCCTTGGTATTATAACATAGTAAACTGGCGTGACAGCCGCCGATCAACGCAATCAAGGTAATATATAGTAAAGTTTGTCTGAAACAAAAGAGCTTAGACTGAAGCTCTTATATATTATGAGTGAAGCATGATATTGATAATGACATAAATACATACATGTATAAAAAACATCACAAAGAAGTAAATCGTTTCAGCTAACTGAGCAAAATTTTCATGTACCTACGTTGACTGTAACACCGCCCACGACTTTGTCTATTTAACTTTTAGTATTGAATTTTTATAAAATATACAGTCGTAGATATTTCCAGTAATTACGACAAATCGTAATTAGTAATTTTAAGTTAAGTTCTCATATATCGTGAAGGAAAACATTTGTAATATGTTATACGTAATGTGTATGTGATTTATACACATGATGACCCGCGGGCAGAGTTGTTAACCATATCAGTATATCTTGCAGAGGGATCTAGGATTCGATCCCTGTCTGACTTGATTGATGAATATAGAATTTAATTTTAAATCTGGGTGTTTGTTACTTGTCCTCGTATCCACGATAACTGCAATAAAGGGAAATATTCTAATGTGGGGTTAAGGTTTAGAAAACATTATTTAATCTTTCTATATTAATCTTATAAAATTTGGTGCGTCTTTTAATGACCCTTTGACACACACAAATATTATATTGGTTGTCTGTATAAAACCTTTGTCCATACTCTTGTCTGTACAAGGACTTATAAAAAGCTATATTAAATAAATCGAAAATTTCTAAATTCACAATTAGTATGTCAGTTCGTATGTTATGTTATAAATCTTAACTCTTGATAGTAAAGTCAAAGGTAAATTTGGTTCAAAATCAAGCTTTTCATATCACCCAACGGAATAAGTTATGTTTGTCATGCCAGCTGACTGAAGTATAAAATGCGTAATCTATATTATTTTTTCTATTTTATCTTTATCGTGCACACACACCCCTGTCATAGACGGACAGATTATTTTCAGATCCGTTTCCAATGTAGCGTACAAACAATAAATCCTCGAGCAGATATACGAGGAAGCATGAACGACATGATCCGTTGCGAGTTCAGTAACTGTGATAAGGTTTTTGAAAGTGAAGTGGAGTGAAAAATACGCTCACTCCGTTATAGGCGTAGTTTCGCCAAATGGACGGATTTTCGAGTGAATGTTTATTTTATCATGCTCGTAGAGGTGTTGTTTCTACGTGTGGATTTTGGATTTGTTTTGACAGCTGGAGAAAGGTTAAAAAATTGAAAGAGAATTGAATAATCTAAAATTTAGATTGAAAATGTAGTTAGTACATTTTTAAACGTAGCTGTAAAAAATAATACACTATTATACTATTAGCGAATGAATGGATAAATATTCGGATGTGTACGCAATATACTGTCAGACGTTCATTAAGCGAGCGAGCTTTGGGTAAATTGACATCGTGACAAGCTGATAATTATATTTCACATAGCAGTAGTGATAGCTGAAAACAAAGCATTATACAAAATATAACAGAGTAATTGACAGCAATTCATATATATAAATTTAAATGCAATTAGTAATTTTTTTGTACCAATTTTAGCCGTGTTTTACCAAATTTCTTCACAAACGCCTTTCGACTTTTTTAAACCAGTTATCAACATATTTTTGACACTTTAATCATTTTTAGTAGTAATTTATGATATTGACCATAACTTTATGTCCTGAAACGCTATGATAAATATATAAACGTAATACTAATTTAAAAAAATAGAAAATTTATTATCAATAAATTAACTCTTATCAAAAAACACAGATAAACTAGACTACTGTCACTCGTAAATCAACAGGATTGCGAGGAACTAAATACATTAAGCGGAAAACGAACTATTTTTCCAGGTCTAAGCGTCCATTTTGTTTTTTGAATGTAAATCAAATGACATCGCGTCGAATTGACACATTCGTGATAGAGCCTACACTACTGGTGGAAATTCGAAATAAAAGTAAAAATATTCACTATTGAACATCGACAGTGAAACTAAAAACAATTAGCCGAAATGTAACAAATTCAGCAGTAGATTGCAAACAATTCCGGTAGTTTTAGTTTGAATAACTCTTTTGCAGTATTTTAGACCAATAAACTGAGTTCGTTGGTTTAAAACATTCCATTTAAATTCTTAGTATTACTTTCACTGTTTTATATTTTTTTGGCACTTTTACTTAACTTTATTGTCTATTATCTAATTTAAAAGTAATATAAACCATTACGGTCTTATAAATTACTTCATTATAAATCACTTTTATATGAGGCGACCATCTCAGTCCTCGGAACTACTCGGAACTAGTAACGCATCTGTGGTCGACTTCATATAGAACCCCTGTTCTATATGAAGTTGCTTACAAATATCCATGGGCGGCAGTAAGCACTTACCATCAGGTGGTCTGCTTGCTCGTTTGCTACTTCATATTTATAAAAAAAAAGACTCCATCCACACGTTTGAATTTGTGACTGCTTGTTAAGTTTGTTAGTAATTTATTCATCCTTTGAGTCCACTGCTGGACATAGGCTTCCTTAATAAGGGTTTTTGCTAATCATCACCGCACCTGGTAACCGTGTTGGTAAACGCAGTCGACATTTATGCTACACAGATCTTGTGCCTACCCAATTCCTGGATTTCGTCCCTTAATCACGTATGATGACCAAGGGAAGAGCGGTATTATTAAAGAACACCAACACAACGTATGTTACAACATATACAACAGCTCACTTGTTATAGACGTCGGTCTTGGCGTTGAAAAGGTAGATGTCTTCGTCGTTGTACGAGCCGAGGATCTCCGAGCCGTCGTGGTTGTAGACAGCGCATGTTAAGTGCATTTGGGAACGCATTTTACGCGTTTCTGATTTGGTCTGAAAATTTAAATCCGAAAAACAAGGTTACATTTTATTCGTAGTTAAAACGACGTACGCCCGTTTACACTGAAATATTACAAAAAATACAATATCGATTCAAAAAAGCGTAAATATTCTATTAATCGTGGAGTCAAAGGGAGTCAATCCAATTCGTGAATTTTTCGGATTTCTAATTTGTAAATGAATTACATAAGTGCAGATTCTGCCTTTTTCGTCGAGATATAACCGACAGTCTGCTTATAATTTTCCTTTATATTAAAGTATAGAACGTTATCATCCGCTCTGTATTCTTGTAATAATTTTCCAAATGGCGACATTTTTGCCAACAGGACGAACTTTTACGCAAACATATTTCGCCAAAAAATCAATAAATTTGCATATGAACAAAAATTCATCAGGGGACGTTCACGTAAGGGAGAGCTGGCTTTTAACTACTGGTTTTTCAGATATCATATTAATAACTAAAAACATTTTAAATATTTAAACCATATTCTCCTTTAACTTATTCTTTCATAAGCTCAACAATAACCGAATACACTACCATACTCACAGTTCTATCATGAAAATGTCCTGGACAGTACAGTGCCACCGGCTCGGAGGGCTTCCTCGAGTCGTACACACGAACAAACTTGTTCCTACCGGCCACGAGCAACTCGCACGGGTTGAGCGGGTGGCCCGCTATGCTGTACAACGGCACGTACATACCGTTCTCTAGTACTTGGAACAATCTGGAATTATTAGAGCTCTTATAAATTAGAAATTCAATGTGGTAGAACTCTTTATGGTATCGACTGTTGAAGGACCACAAACATATATTTCCGCCTAATAAAAACAATATACGTTGCATTTCTGGGTTTTGATCTGAAGGGTGTGGTAAGGGTGACATGCTTATGCAAGGCGTTCCAACTTAGTCCTCATGAGTAGCAACACATCTGTGGCAAATTAATCAATTAAGACTTCGATCTTCTCTGGGATTGATTATGGACATCTCCATGGCGTCACTTACCATCCACTTACCATCAGCGCGACTGTATGCTCTTTTGCTACTTCAATCTGATATAAAAAAACTTGGCTCTCCTGTAAAATTAGCGTTTTGTGTTGTGCAATAGTAATTTGCAACACATATAGTAACCAACGACTCACTTGGAGGACTGGTCGGAGCGCAGGTCGCATCGGCAGTACGCTACACGTGGTAACCCACGACTCACTTTGCCGACTGGTCGGAGCGCAGGTCGCATCAATGATATGCTACACGTGGTACCCCACGACTCACTTGGAGGACTGGTCGGAGCGCAGGTCGCAGCGCATGACGACGCCGTCCTCGCCCGCGGAGACCACCTGGTGCGGCAGCTCCGCGCACACGTGCAGCTTGTGCGCCGCGCGGTAGTGCGCCGCCAGCCGCCGCCGCGACACCGCCGCGCCGCCGCTCGGCGGACACTGCAGCAGCCGCACCTGGGGACACGGGCTACAGTTACAACAAGGCGGGGGGCTGGGGGGCACGACGGTACTTTAGAACGAAGGCTATTCCCATAAAAGCCTGGGGAATACTGTGTTTTGCTTTTAGAATCTGGGGGGGCACAGTGCTACTATAGGGATCCGGGGTATACTGTGCTGTTATTAGAACCTGGGGGGCATGGTGCTACTATGGGGACCTGGGGAGTACTGTGCTGTTATTAGAACCTGGGGGCATAGTGCTACTATGGGGACCTGGGGAATATTGTGCTGCTGTTAGAACCTGGGAGGCACGATGCTAGTATGAGGTCCTGGAAAATACTATGCTGCTATTAGAACCTTGGGGCAGGGTGCTACTATGGAGACATAGGGAATACTGTGCTAATATTAGAATCTGGGAGCACGATGCTACTATGGGGACCTGGGGAATACTATGCTGCTATTAGAACCTGGGGGGCACGGTGCTAGTATGAGAACCTGGGGGATACTTTACTTCCATTAATAGAATGTACCCCACATGGTGGATCTATTAGAACCTGGGGGCACGATGGACCTGTTAAAATTTTAGGGGCACGATGATGATGACGACGATAAGATACAAGTTATTTAGAAGGCGGATAGTAGTACTGTTATATACTTCATTTGTATAGATTTATCAAGCTTGGTACACTTTATTTATAGGGATCGTGAGTACCGATAGAACCCCGCGAAAATTTTAGGGTGCCCTAACCTAAAGGCCCCAAAACATTAAGCCCTTTTCTGAATTATAGACGCAGCAGCGGAGCGACATCAACACGTACAGATGCCGAAAACATGTCGCATCGCCTGCACTTACAAAATTGTCCGTAAAAATACGCAGTGCCGCTAACGTTGTCGCAAGAGAATGTCGTCTTCGAGTTAAGAAGCTGTTTTCTTGGTTACATTTATAATCGTTTACGACAAAATATTAAAAAATATAAAAGCTTTCAAGTATTTGATGCAGATCAAAGAACTTTTGAAGCAAGCTTTTATAGCATTGCCCCAGAAATATCAAAACAAAATACAGGTAAAGGAATTATGTAAGAACAACATGTATGCCCACCGTTGGTCACTATGTTATTTTCTCTTCCGTCTTACAGTAGTTAACTCACAAACTTATGCAAATCTTACCTATATTATAATAGCAAAAATTTGTAAGAATGGATTTATGTTCATTACCCTGAAGCAGAAACGAATCTATAGGACCCCTGGGAAACGTAACCGAAGCAGGCAGAAAAAAAAGAACAGCTAATAATTACGTTATGGAAACTACCTACTACTAAATTTGACTATATTAATAGTAAATCAAGGTTGTGGCTTTAACTACATTACAACTTACCTGCCCATCCCTTGCACATGTGACAATATTCAACTGGCTTCTGGCATTAAGATATAGAAACTTGCTTTGGAAAACATTTGACTTGTGTCCCGTTTTAATTGTTTGCAAAGCCGTCTTTTTAGCCCAGTCCCATACCACAACGTTTGTGTCATCTGAACCTGACGCTAGGAGTTGGCCTGTAAACAAGAGAATATTTGAGATATGTAATGAGTGCCTTAAATATCGAGCCGTTTGGGCTGTAGGAAAAGCCAAAAAAAATTATATACATACATACACATACAACATACATATCCTCGAGAAGCATTATCCTACTTGTGACACAGGTAGAAATACAGGTTACTCAAAATATCTAAGTATTGTTTCTTATAAGAAGCAATCTGTTGGGAGAAACGCAGACATGCTCCGCGTCTAGTAGTATTATAAACTATAATACAATGTCGCACCTATGAATACTGGCGTGTTTGATAAACTTTCTTCTGCTTGCCTCTAGTGTTTTATGTTTTTCATAATGTCTTTCATAAAATATGAGTTTAGTCTAAATAAATTATTTTCTACAGTTTAAAAGTAATCTTTATTAATTTCATCACAATCATTTTAATCTGCTAGGTTTTACAGCATTGCTAATATGTTATCTCAAATCATGCTCTGTATATATTTATCACCAGATCACTCATTTAAGAGGGGACATTCTGGTTGCGTAACTTACTACATTGTTGTGCAATTCATGTAGGTATCTAACCAAAATTGCAGATAATTCCTGAAACTTCTTAGACCACTTCACTGTACTTTTACTAAGATCTATTAAGATAAACAATTCATTTTTTGACCTGCTAATACATTACACAAAGGAATCACTGGAAAGTTTACATATATTCATATTTATATAAATTTATTGATTCTCTATTATTTCATTGATGCTGCGTTATATTTTCTGTGGGGATAATTTATTTTTACATCTATAAGTTGATGTTGTATAGGATTGGTTTGATGTGATACTACAACATAAATAAATCCCAACTATACATTTATAGTATATTGCATTGTATATCATGAGACTTACAAAAGTATAAACAGTGGTGAATTTACACATTTGCCACCAGTAGGCTAACCTATTCAGTGGTGTGGCCTAAATTGAATTCATCACCACTCATTTAGGAATGATGGTCAGTGAAATACAAAAAAGCCACCAACGCAATGTAGTACTAGATAATCTAAAAAAATTGACGACATAAACAAATTGACAGGATATCATTAAATTTACCATCCCTAAAGCTTGCTGCCCTAGACTTCAGTCTATTTAGCCTTCGGGCAAATCCAGGAATAAATATAAGCAGGCCATTGACACTCCGGTAACTGTTAACATAATGGGCTGCGCATATGACATTTAGATCTAATTAAAAAGGAATTACAAATAAAGAAAAATATTCAACAAAGGAAATTCAAAGTCTTACCTTCAGGATGAAAATTTATAGAATTAACACAGCCTCGATGTTTCATTAAATGATGTAGTTTCTTCAATCGATACACAGCGTGCAAGGAGCCATAGAACCTTTGTTCAAAAATCACATCATTCTTCGCCGCTTTACCACAGGGAAATGTCAGCCCCATCTCTCTGTTAATAATTTCTAAAAAATAACAACATAGTATAAATATCAACACTAATATAATTTGGTCCATAACTCCATTCCATCCAGTAGATAATTATTACAATAAAATGATATATTAAGCATTGTTATGAAGTCTTATGCTATAAGATTTCACAATCTACACAAAATTAAAAAAAAAACACTGTATATAGGTACTTAAGAATTAAGGTTATAACACTATGATAACTTAAAAAAAATAAACATTTTAAAAATATTTTCAATCTCTATAGTTTACTCAAATTATTGTATAAATCAATCAATATCTAAAGTTAACTATTAATTCACATATTTACTCTAGTAAAATAGACAAATTGCTTATAATATATAACTGACCACTTAGATAATTAATTTATCTATCACTGATTCTTAAATGTTTTTATTTTAATAACATATTTGTTCGTGCCAACCTCTTAACAACAAGTAGTTATGCTTAGGTCGAGTCTTGGTAAGCACGGTCGGTGGTGTGCCCTTATTCTCCTCAGTATCCTCATTGTCAATGGACCATACACCGTCCTCACTGTCAATATCCTCAGAGGGAATTCGCACAAGATCACTGCTGGAGCTCTCAAAGTTACTGTCTGAAGAGGATTTGCTGCTTCTACATCGTGAGAAAAAACATATAATAAGATTGAAATTAGAAATACACATTCTATATTGTTTAAAAATTGCAACGCAAAAATATATCGTAAACCAATTTTAACTAGCTATTTATAAAACATTTTAATATCTATTTTAATATTATAAAGCAGTTATGTTTGTTTGGTTGAACCCACTAATCTCTGGAACTAATAAGGTTTTAATAAGGTTAGAATTGAAAAAATATTTATGCCTTGAATAGTAAATTTATCATGGAAGGCTTTAGGCTATATACCATCATGCTAAGTTTGTTTGTTTTTTAATGGATTGTTCTCTAATAAACGCAGGTGAAACTGCGTGGCACAGCTAGTATTATATATACTACTTTAGCTTCTTATTGAAAAATTAACAATCTCTTACATGCTTGCTGAACTATCCGAAAACGTCGCAGTTTCAGCATCCGATGTATTGTCTGCTTGTCTAGACATGTTTCCTTCCTCTGGCGACAAGTCGTCGGAGTCCCTTGAGGAGTCATTACTATCTGAATCGCCTCCATCGGGTGTCTTACGCTTCCTGTAGTTCCTCAAACGTCTGGGTCGTCTGATGTTCAACAATATCGCTCGTACGTTGCTGCTAGACGGCGCTACATGAACTATCTCACTGGCCACTGCGTCCGATGGTCCCGCCCCACGGTCCTCGCTGCTGGTGCTCTCAGACTTGTCCGCAGACAATCCGCTGTCCACATTTTCCTCTTTTTCTTTCTCCTTACTTGCACTGGCTGACGTAAAAAAAACATAACAAGATGGATACATTATCAACGTCACTACGATTACAAACTACGACATCTACACTCACCAGTCTCTTTAAGACTATCCTGCGAGCTCCCATCGTTCAGCTTCAACTTCTTTCCACCCATTTTAGGGCTCACAGGCGAATCCTTTATTTCGTCATCGCTCAAAGAATTATCTTCCATTGCGACTTACCTACGTTTCGATCTACAATGGAAGGTAAAACGCGAGAATTATATTGTAGTGTTATTTAACAAGAAAAACAAACGCAAACATAATCACTGAAATGATTTTACAAGAAAATAAACGATGGAATTTTTCAGATTTTTCTTATTTTTGGTGACTTTACTTGGATTGGACAGATCTATTTATTCTGTAATTTGGTTTGGCAAAAGTAATATGACAGACAGACACACTAATTTAGGGATGTCGTAAATAAAATAATAATAAAGTACCCGAATAAAATTATCCAATTTTAATTATTATAATAAAATCGGATAATTTCGTTAAAATAAATTTGGAATTTTCTATTACAAAATAAGTCTCAATTTATGTTGAACATACTTATTATTACTATTATTTTTAAGGAATATAGTTAATTTTTACTTTCAGATGAGTCTACGTATGAATAATCAAATAACTTTAAATATTACTTAACAATAAATTAAACATTTTTAAATAAATATTTTTAAAGGAAAAACACCGACAATTTATTGACTTTCGTTGCAGTTCATTGTTTTAAGCAGTCGGCTTATTGTTTTAATAATAATATATTAATTTTAAATTAACGCTTTTTTTACGTTACATATACACATACACGTATGCGTTTTTCGTGTGCATGTATCGGTATACAAATACATATATGCGCTCGAAAAACATTTACACTCCTTAAATTCCTTACCACCTTTATTTCTTGAGACTTTCTGCTCCGGCCCCATACAAAATTGAAAGACGCGCGAGTCGCGTCATTGGCCCTCCTAAGTGATGACGCGTCTAGCTCGTCGTAGTTTCTCCAATGTGTTTATTTTTATAGAAAATAAAAAGGTTTTATGTTTGAATTGAATAAAAAATTAAAATCAATAATTTTGTAATGACGCGCTTATCGCGTCATTGGCCTCCTTGTAGGTTTCTTCATGACGCGCATGGTGCGTCACAGGCCAGGAGTCGGGGCCAGAAATCATATTGTTTAATTGGTCATAATGTGAACCTAGTCAACCTAGATACAAGGTTAGTAATACGTCTCAAATTAATTTCGCATGATGAGAAGCAATAACAATTTAAACTCATTTATTTATTTAATATATATTAAACCTGTATTCTAAAGTAAATCTTTTTTCTCCTTTTTTTCTTTTAAAAGCGTTATTGAGAATATTTATAGTACAAAATTTTTCTTTTAAGTAAATAGTTTTTAGTATAAGCTTCAAATACGTAACAAAATTTTTTGTAGTGATTGAGCTATAGCTCAGTTATGAAATTTATATTAAAAATAGGGGTAGGCATAGCTCATTGTATTTTAGAATTTATATTTTACTAGAAAATCCTCATTTATTATTTTTCTCCAATAGGTACGTATAACGGGTGGACGCCAGCAACTAGCGTAACAGTCAATCAATGCAGAGCCCGCCATGTTTACCATCCCCTACTATCTAGCTAAAGTCTTGGAGGTAATCGTTAATAAAAGTCTGCAATGTTTACATGTCAATAAATATTGTTAACAAAGAATACGTGAAAACTGCCTGCTGTTTTATTTCACTTCAGTAATTCTATAACAACATATCAAAACAATTTTGATAAAGTCCTTACTATATTACTATTAGTACATTGATTTACTGCCACATTGTTAGCTTTTAAATGAGATCCATTTGGATTTGCATTAATTCAGAAGATATTATTAAATTATAAAATTTCGATAGCATAGGCATAATAAAGTTTGCCAATACTAAAACGTTGAAGAAAAATGATAAATAAGTAAGGTAACTATTTAAAATAATTAAAGATTTCGACACTTCTGACCCAGAATGTGACAGAATGACCTGTTCATACATATTATTATGATATTCTGATAAAATAAACAAAAATAGAGTACCGACAGCCCTTCGGTTCCATACACTTTATTATAAGTTTTTATGAAGATTGTTTTGTTAGTTTGTGGAGTAGAATCTTGGAACGGAATTTTAATTCAATTAACTATAATGGATCTGAAATTTCGAATACACGTTTAGTTTGTATCACTAATTCATTTAGTGACACCCTTCACCATTTTAAAATCAATATGGTGGACGACTTTTTTTTTTATGAACCCCCATATACCCAACATGGGGGTTCATAAAAAATAATAACCAAATGGGAGTTTTCTGAGAAGAATACAAAAAACAAAATGATGTTATTACAAGTTACTTTTAAATATTATTGTGATACATTTTTTTAAATATTTGTGTGTATGACAACGTGCAACGTCCAAAAACTCCAGCATCCAGAATTTGAATAAAGTATTGGAGGGTTATTAGACGACTATTAAAATATTGATTAAATTTATATCGATTCCTTTTACAACATGGAGCTCAAAGGATCATAAATCATTTGATAACCGACAGAATTTAGTAGCAAAATTGCTATAAAAGGCAGTCATAGAGAAAATAATTTGAATAATACTGTCAATTATTTAATTATCTACTTGGAAGTGTCAAAATATCGATTGTACTTTATGGATGTAAATAAAACCGCGTGGAATTATGAATTTACAATATTGTATCCATACTTTCGGGAACATATTTAATTATTTTAAATATTAAGTGACTATAACGCACAGACCGGTACTATATTTAACGTGAAATCAACGGCCTAAACATGAATTCTGAAGAATTGTTAGCCTTGTTAGATTCGTTGGATTTGGACGAAGAAATAATAAATACGCAGCTGACTAAGATAATGGTGCGGACTTCATTTACGAATAGGCACCTGAAGAACGCCATCCGTTTCTTGAGGTATAAACTTGCTGTCAATGAACAAGAATCACTGGATTGTAATAACGAGAGCGAATATGAATTTGCGGTGAAGTTGATCAAGGATATCACCGCGGACAATGTTGAGGACATTTGTGAGATCAATAACTTGGTATTGAAGTTAGATCCGAAGTCTATCGTCTCTAAATCCGAACATCTAATACAGCAAATCCTTACCGACATAGAGCTACCGCAGAAGCAGATAGTATCTGAACAGAGCGACGACCCGATGTCGGACGACACCCCTAAAGCTCTTCTAGATTTGAAGCTATGTAGCAGCATCCTTGAGGCGGTCATCAGCAAACAAGAGAAGTTATCGCTACCGTTTCTGCAGATCCCGTTGGAAAACATGGTGTTCAGTCCAAATGACAAAATCCTAACATTCTTTTTTATCAAGACAATCCCACACTTCAACAACGGTGTCGTTGGCTTTTCCATTTTAGATAGGCTTTGGACTTGCTTGAAGGATGCAAAGGAGTTTAAATTAGTTACTCTGAAAGCATTGAGTTGCTTAGCTGACCATTACCTGCCAGTAGCCGACGAAGCGGAGAGGCAGCATGCTGATTACAGTATTGCAGCTAATTCTGAATTTTGGGAGGTTGTGCTCTTTGGGTTGCAATCTGCTGACACTGCTGTTAGAAAACGTGCAATTTATCTAATAAAAAGAGCTTTAGAGAGCTTGACGGGCAGTCAGAAGGACATTAATATAAATACCGAGGACATGGTAATGGTTTGGGATAAGAAAAACGAGAAAATGCTCAAAACTATGTGGGATAACTTTTTCATATTGATCGACAGCTTGGAAGAAGTCCAAAGCAACATTGTCCTACCATCACTGAAGCTCTTCGAGTCTGTGAAACATCTTGGGCACTGCTGGTTGAGCTGCGCATACAACATTGGCCTCCAGCATGATAATGCACAGGTCCGGCTTAACTGTATCATGTACAGATTAGAAATAAAGGTTGAGAGTAAATCTGAGGCCTTGACACTTCTTAATGCACTCAATGATATTAACTTATATGAAAATGTTCATGACAGCAAGCAGTTAACCACGGCAATAGCACAAGCATTGGATGATAAGCAATCTCTCTTGAACATATTAGAAGCTATACCAAGCGTGAAATGGTCCCCTGTGCCACTTTATTACCTGAGCGACATTGTGGGTGATGTAGTTTACCCCTCACTCTTGCTTCATGCTGGGCACAAGAGAATATGCACTATCCTTAACGACATATTGAGAATACCTTGTAACAGCCCAGTAATTAAGAAGGCTATCTTTGCACATATATCTAACTTCATAGTGAATTCCTGCAAGGGTTTCATTTGGGAAGACTATGTGAGCATCTACCCACAATTGCATACAGAAACTCCAATAACATCATATATAATGAATCCTCTTGCCGCACACATCAAGAAAAACTTGTATCTAACAGATTGTGATAAAAATGGTTTTGCGGAAGTTATGTCTACTTCTTGTGAGAACATTAATATTGGTCTTTTATATGTCAGCGGGCATGAACAAGATGGCATTCCATTTTTCTTAAGCATCATAAACGATAAAGCTGCAAATATCATTGACATTTGCAACAGACCATACGCAAATAAAACCCAATGCCTGGTTGATGTTAATTTCCTGGTTAATGTTTTCAATAAGACTTTTGGAAGGTCGGAGCCATATATGGTTGTGATAAACACTGCTGTGGTGAAGCAGTCTAAAGTCATCTTGCAGTATCTGTCTTGTTTACTGGCTAACGGTGGGGGCATTGATGTTGAAGGCATAATTACACTATTTGATTCCATTGGCTGCATGCCAATGAATGACTCGGAACTTAAGGAAATGCTGCTGCAACTATACACTCATAGTGGTGTCTTCTTAAACGACCAAGAGTCACCACTTGATAAAAAGACATTCGCAATTTCCATTATTAATTATATATGCAAGAATCCCCTAATAATTGAACATCACAAGAATGAAATGTTAAGCTTAGAGCAGTATTTGAGAATACTGAAGGTGATTGGAAAGGATATGACTAAACAGGGAAGTGGAAAATTGAAGAACACATTCTATGAAAAAGCATGTGATATAGTAATATCATATTTGTCGGTGGAACCTAATGATAATGATATAATTGATTTATTCGTTTTTGTGGAAGATGTTCTCGACTGTGGTGGTTATGGATGCCTTAAATTTATCCTTCGTATCGTCAATAAAATTCTACCGAAGCTTATCGATAATGCGAGCGTAAATTTCGACCTTTCTCTGTTCTTGAATCAAATTTGGACACAAATTTGTGAGCTGAAGTCGAACAGAGAATATATAACTTGTGTTGATGATTTTGTAAAACTGATAACACAGGACATACTGCTCACATTACCTCAACACAACAGTGTTGTTGTATGCCATTATAACATCTTGATAGAGCTGGCTGTTGCCAAGAGGATGCCACTTTATTTCCTGGTAAAGCACTTAAGCACGAAGAATGTTCTGGTGTACGACAATATGGTCAATGTTCTGTGTAACATTTTGTTATATGCAATTGTGCCAAAAAAAGATCAACGGTGAGCTCATGATATTATTGTGAAATAATATATTATTGTAAGATACTTTTAGTCTAAGTGTCTCAAGTATTTCATTGTAAATCTAGATTTGACTATGTTAGGGAAAGGCTGGAAGACAGATATATTTTTGTATCTAAAGATTTACAAAGCATTCAAATTGAATGGAATTTGTTGATTCAGATGTGTTGTTTGTTAAAACTAAAATGGAAAGTCGAAGTCAGAATTGGGCGCATCTCAATCGACTGTTACGTCTTAAGTTCTATCTATTACCCTAATCCTTTTTATCATGACTGTTTTGTAAAAGTTTATTATTTTCTAGGATAACCGAAAATTTAACAGTGGAGTTATTGTCGAAGATGCAAGGAATAATGGTGCCTGAGTAAGTAACAATTTAAGTAACTAATACTCTTTTTTGTTCGTAATATTTTGTTATGCATAAAGTGCATGATTTTTGATACAAATAATTTATATGAAAATTGATGAAGCTTAGATACTTCTATAGCATACAGCTATAATTGTACTCTTGGGGGTATAAAGAGGGCAGGGGGTTAGAGGATCCTGAGCCCCTTAGCCCATGAATAGTTAACAGTATAATTCTATTTCTAATTTCAAATCGACACATATATTTAAAAATTGTAAGGGGGAGAAGTGTGTCATAATTTTACAATGTAGTCCTTACATTCGAAAGCAACTTTCAACATTAGAGACCTTACACTAGCCTACTTTTGCAGCATGCACGTCTTTAGCCAGCACATACAATTGCTATCAATAACAATGTTGAACAAAGTGACTGACGTCAACAAACTAAACGAGGTATCTGAACGGATCATGGGTGAAATAGACCAGATGATGAAGAACAAACCACGGTACTACACCAACAACACGACGCACAGGAAGCTGTTGAGAGCGCTCCAGAATTTGCTGTTCATCTTTCTAAAGACCAGGCGAGTGGATATTAAGAAAACAGCGAGCTGGTGCATGAATCTGCTGAGGATTCCGCATGATATCAGCGTCAAGATATGCATCTTATGGTACATCGCTCTCTACATTTACTCAATGGTAAGTGATACGGAATTCTATATGATTCTTTGGCTAATTATTTATTTTGGCCATAGTAATATTTTCACATTTTAATTACTTTTCAAAATTTCAATTCTTTGTCCAATTATTATTATTTATTTTAGCTATAGTAATATTTCCACATTTCAATTACTTTTCAAAATTTACATTCTGTTTCTATCTATCCACTAGCCGCTTGAATTACACTCTTGGACCTAAGCTTTCCTTAAAATAGGGTTTTTGTCAATAGTCGCCGCGCGGGAGTGATGGTCTTACACAGGAATACTGCTGCCTACTTCCTGAATTAAGGAGATAGCAGCAGGCCCATAGCCCTCATTCACGACATCCAACGATAGAGTGGGAGGTGCTATAAGAATGATTTGTAACTAGTCTTTTACTTTCAGGATATATCAATAAACAGCGATTTATTGCACTATTTGACGGCTAACGGGGTCCCAGTAATATGTCAGTTCACGATCGTGTATTACGTGATGAGGCACAAGATATCCGCCCGTACGCACTACGCGTCCGAAACCGAATTCGTTCTTGACTTCCTCTTGTCTAACACAATGGGTCCCGTGTTCTCTGTGAGGCTTACTGCCCAGTACTACGCCATGATGCTGTTTGAGACCGGAACTATAAAGAAGAAGATTAATGTAGAGAAATACAGCAGCATGATCACGACCTTGAGCAAGACCCTTGGTGAACTTGCAGCTGCGAAAGATAACTCATTCATGAATCTAAGGAAGGATTACTTCACGCAGACCTTTGACATCGTCGGCGACTTGACGGTCATGTTCCTCTTCCATAGCATGCAGCGTCGCTGTGAGTCTTGCAACGAGAACATTGATACGCCATTTGCGATGAGGATCTTTAATGAGATCGATGATTGTGTGGCCACCGATGGTTGTGACGCATTCTTCGTGGAGTGGAAGGGCATCCATAGATGGCACGCCTTCCAGCATTACCAAGGGTTACCGACCCCTGGCCTAGTGGATTCCCTGGACGAAGCTAATACGATCCAGAAGAAATACATCCCGTGGAGGAATATGACCGATTTGGAGATAAGCGAATATCGCCGGAATGTAAGTTTTGCTCTGTTAAATAATTACACCCGGATTTTTCTTCTTTGTATATTATCTTCTTATAGTCTTGTCTGGGTGTATTATAAATCAAATAAAGCGTTTGTTACATCGTTACCATTATAAACATGGATTATAGGGATAGTAGGTCGTGGTATATAATTAATATCATGAAATAAATCAGAGTCTAACTCTGATTTTATCTGGTGTTGATTACAGTTGACCATGTGCAACAGTGGCTTAACATTATGTGGACTCTATAATCATGTGACCTCCAAATTATATAAAGAAAGTTTTTACTATGCATTGCTTAAATTAGATACTAAAGAAAAGGGCATTAAACAGAGCAATAATGTTTTTATAATTGTACCTTTACAATAAAATATTGTACTTTAAATGTTCCAGTCAAAGAATATCAGTGACCTTGTCGTGGTGGCCTCCCTGGTGGACCGGCCTCCCAATCTCGGAGGCCTGGCGAGGACCTGCGAGGTATTCGGCGTCATGACCTACGTCATCGACAGCCTGCGCCATCTGCACGACAAGCAATTCCAGTCTTTGAGGTTCGTTTGGTTTTCTACTTCTTTGTTTTAGTGCTAAGTGTACTGTATATCCATCAGGATCTCTTTAAGGACCAACTCCACTCGGCGTCAAGCAATATTGTAAGGCTATTTAAAGGTGGTTAATGGGTGTCGTAAATGTTCATTGGCTACAATCGGATAACAACGCAAAATTGGTAAATATCGTATCATACATAACGGTAAAAATACACCAGCTGAAAAAGGATTTTTCCTGATTCCAAATCTCCAAAAAAACAATTGACATAGATGCAATATACAACTTTTTTTAGTCGATAGATCCCAAGCATTCCAATACAGTTTTCAATGACCCAATTTTCCAATTTTCGCCTCTGCCTCTCCCCACTAACTTTGCCGAAGTGTGAGATAGTTTCCTTACTCTAGTAAACCCCGTATCGGTTGAAAATGATAAAGTAGTAAAATATATTGATAGAACGCTAAATATAAAAGGTTTTGGATATTTTTTTGCGTTCATTCTTTCTAATAAATGAGCAATTTCACACATCAGTCAACGTCGCCTACATAATGTCTTCTTTACAGCGTATCAGCCGACCGTTGGTTGAACATAGAGGAGGTCCGTCCCGGACGGCCGCTCAAGGAATACCTGATGCGGAAGAAGGCCGAGGGTTACTCCATCGTGGCCGCTGAGCAGACGTCCAACAGCATCCAGCTCACTGAGTTCAAGTTCCCTAAGAAATCTTTGGTACTCCTCGGGTGAGTTTACTTTTTGCCCGACTGCGTCGGTATGAAGGTATGTATGCATGTATGTTTGTTTGTCTGTATTTCTATTACTTTGGCACGCGCTACTGCCCAAACGACTTGACCGATTGTGACGTATGACGTAGCATTAGAATTGTCACAGATTGCAGTGACGTAGGCTATATAATTTAAAAAAATGGCGCCTGGAAATAGAGGAAAAAGAGGGGGAGGGACGATTCTTTTTACTATTACGTCAATATGGGTTTCAAATGAAAGCTATATAGACCTATCTAAAAATATATATACTGTAATACTTTTACTTGACTATTTTGACAAAAACTCATATAAGCGTTAAATTAAATATTATATCATTACCAACAAAGAGCAGTAAGACCAGCCCTACTTTATGGATCCGAGTGCTGGCCGATGAGGAAGTCGGATGAACAGAGGATTCACGTAACAGAAATGAATATGCTGCGCTGGTCGGCGGAGTATATAGGACGGATAAAATCCGGAATGAATATCCGTGGTACATTTGGAGTAGGTGAGATACACGAAAAGCTTAGAAAAAACCGGCTCCGCTCGTATAGCCACTTAATGAGAAGGGATGATGACCATATGACCAAAAAGTTCTGAATATAGAGGAACACAGAAGAAGCCGCGGAAGACCACCATTTCTTTTAATTCGGTAGTCCATATACCTTGTCCATATGGACAAGGTGTATGGACTATACTATGGTATGGTATGGTATGGTATATACCATATACATTAGTACTTTCAAATATTTAACTCAATTTACGGAAATTTTGAGCTCAGTCATTTTCATTCTGCGATATGTTTCGCGTACAGTACTACATATATTTTTTGTACAATGTGTTTTTTACGTCTCATGCAGACATGAAAAGGAAGGCATCCCCCCCAACATCCTCCCGGTGATGGACTACTGCGTGGAAATACCTCAGCGTGGAGTCATCAGGTCACTCAACGTGCATGTAACGGCTTCGATCTTCGTGTGGGAGTACATCAGGCAAAAAGGCTCATCCTATGTCCTGAAGTAGGTCGGCAGATTTATTCTTTGAATAAAAGGTAACTTAGTATCGACTCTGTCTATCGATATTACTGCCAGTATATTAATATGAGAAAGTTTCAATTTTGTAGGAGGTCCGTACCTCACAGACGGTGCCCGTGGATCAGCCGAAATCCCTATTTAACGAGAGGCGGCTAGTGAGGACGGCAACAGCTGTCCGACGGTCCTTCTAGCGAAGATGCAACTCTTGGAATCCGGCAACAAGAACACCAAGCCTTCCAGGTCAACACGTCCCGGCTGAGCTTCGGACTCGCCACCAAAACCCGGTGAAGCAGTAAAAGCCATTGGGTAACAGTAACTAAATATTTTGAAAAAAAAAGGTTGCGGAACGTCCATTAATAACGTGAGATATTTTTGTGCTCGGGTTCAATCTTATTCAATCTCGCAGTGGGAGGTCTCGGTTCAGTTGTTATCCAGTTTTTTTTTTCTGTAAAATGCATGAAAATTGGTTTCAATTAATTAAAATAAGTTTTTTTCCTAATTTTAAGAATATCGCGTGAAGACAAATTTCACTATATCTTCCTAAAACGATGGGGATTCTTAAATCGACAAAATCATTTTACGTAATTAATGGACGTCCCATATTAAAAATATTATCAACATTATTGAACATCTATGTGATAGAATTCGTTAATTGACTAAACACATCCATGTTCTTGTTTCTATTATTGTCGGTAACGATTTAAACATTTATTCTCATTACTTTACCCAAAAATGCCAAAATGTTTAAGACAATATTATTGTCACTGTCGGTTAAGGATTGGTAGAGCTTATCACGTGGCCCAAAATTCAAAATGGCCAAGAAACGGATGATTTTACTTTAAAAGTATCAATATTATTGTCAATGTAGATTGTCGATTTGGTAGTTCGTAGGGATATAAAATATACGTAGTTATATTAAGTATTAAAGCCCAAAGTCTTTACTACTCGTGTAATATTAGGACGAAGAAAATAAAATTGGCCAAGTGTGAAAGAGACGGCGTAGTAATGCCATACAACCGAACAATAATTTGTGTTATGTATCTACCGAAAATCAGACCAACCAAGACCAGGTGGATCGATGACCTGAAGAAGATAGTAGGCAACCGTTGAATTAAGGAGGCACAGGACCGGTTGAAGTGACGCCGTTTATTCCCATGTCTAGTTGGGGATTTCGAAAGGCTGATGAATGGATGGATGAGACTCCCAAATATATATTTAATGTTGGTAGGTATATAACACAATACTCTTGGAAGTCGTTTAATATTTTTAGTTAGTTCGTTCTTACTTGGCCGATTTTATACTTATTGATGTTTTATTATAGGACTTACACTAACCGGTTTGTTAACTAAACAACATTCTCTATATATATCTCAGTATCGTGTGACTTTTACGTCATACGATTTGTATACTATATCTAAATTAAATATATGGCACATTGTGTATTGTAAAGTGCTCTTTAGGTGTAAGATTATTATAATAGTGATGTTTCAATGGTGTTGCGTGAGTTTGATCTGCCTGGGGCGGGCACGATATTGCCGCTCTATGGGCAATACGTCGGCAAAACATAGTACTCCTTATAGAATATTAATTAAGCAATGCAACAAGAAATGTGTTGTAAGCTAAAATAAATTTGATCCAGAGAAATCTAATCTGTCCAAATTAAATCTGCGTCAAAGAGTTGAGATAAAAATTGCCGCTTCTACGGGCGACAGGCCGGCAAAAAAATGTATATGGAATAATAAAAATAATTATTTAAAGCAAATTACAAGTAGTAGAAATCTTTTACAAATGTGATGGGGAAATGCGGAACGTCCGAATTAAGTATGCGTCAAAAAGTTGTCCCTATTTGGATCATAATTATACATATGTATTTTTTTTTTAATTTTGCCGCCCCGTTAAATATGTCGCTCAGGATATAACTCCAATTAGCTGTTAAATTACGTCAGCGAAAATAAATTAACCTTTTTTTAAATTTTTGATATAATAAAAATAATAAACAATCATTGAAGAATGACGAAGAAGAAGATTGAATCAGACGTTTGTAACAAATTTCATATAGGACATGGGTTTTAGGGGTCAATAAATTAAGATGCTACCGTTTTCATCGAAACGTTAACTACTTAATTTTAAGAGTAAAACCGCGGTGACTCGAACCTTATTTATAGTACCACCTTAATGTCGTCGAATAGGAAATATAGTCTTCATATTATATCATACAAAATGTTGTAATTTGTTTTGTCGCTTCCCGCCCCGGCCACGCTGCGTCCCTAATCTCAAATATGACATAAACTTGTCGAATATTCAAGATAATTTGATGTTTATTTTTATTTTGCATTTAAAATTGAGTTACCATTTAAGGTCCAAGGGGTATGAAATGCTTCTTTAGTCATTAGTTTCTACGAAAATAGTTTATTTTATCACATATGGAATGAATTTAATTAAGGATTGATTTGTGATATGGCGATGAATGCAAACATTTGAAAAATAACTTTAATAAATTAGACCAAAGACGAAGTAATCAAGAGTTAAATGTATCTTTACTGACATCATACATCCCTCTAAACAAACCCCTTGTTTAAAGGGATGTAGACATTACTTTTCTTTAAAAATAGGTTTTTTCTGATGGAGTAACAGTTCTATCGTATTCTCAAAACTCGACATAAAATGTAAAGATTAGGCGCACTTATGGAAATTTTGTTGTGGCTGAGTAAAACAGCGGTGTCCCTACGATTTGATGACCAAAAAAAAATAGCCAAATCTAAATATTTTTCCGCCTCCTTTGTGCCGCGTGGGGCCATGACCCACCTGTCCGCCCCCGCTACACTACACCACGGGCGGTGGCGGCTAATCTGCCAAAATTTTCAAGTTTTATTGAATTTAAATATGAGCCCCTATTTTTTTTGGTATACACCCAACAACGTAGACACCCGTCGACTCTTTCGTGGACCCCTGGGGGTCTTGGTCAAGACGATGCTTGTAGCACCAAGCGATTGTTTCTAAGCCCTCTAGTAAGATCCAGCATGACAATATTTAAGGGGTTAACAGCTTAAAATACTTAATTAACTCTAAACCTGGTTACTTCGCTTATGGTTTGAACCTACAAATTCATCGTTGGTCCCTTTAATTTTGACGTACAATAAGTTACTAAGCCGCAGTCGAAATTACGCGTTTGTGACGTTATCTGCATAAGTTAACAAAGTGTTATATATATAGATTCGCTATCGACCGTAAAAGCCTAAAATGTCTAATTTTATATTAATAGGGGATAGGGAATTAACGCTCACGTTTACTGAGATCCATTATTAAATGAGGAGGGTAATGTATTTCGAGCGTCTGTATGTTTGTATGTATTTATGCCAATTACTTAGGCGCACACAAGGGCCTAAACGTCTTGATGGATTGTAACACATGACTTATCATTGGAATGATGTCGCAAGCGGGAAATACGAACAATAATAAAGGAAACTGTGACTACGTCTATCACTGCGTGCAGCGCCCTATAATATATATTATAATTTCTATTTTAATACGTTTCATGATTATAGTTTGTCTTTCATTTTTCTGTTTAATCTGTCACGTTGTTTACCATAATTATATTTTATTTTATTATTTATCGCATAATAAATCGAATGAAGATACTATTTATAACTCTCAAATCAGTAGATGATTCTAAATAAATTTCAATAGATAAAAGCTTTTAAAACCTTCAAGCTTTTCCGAGTCTGTTCTTTCATCTAGAATCTGAGATATATACAACATCTTTGTGTATGTGTATTAACAAGGAAAGTCTGAAAATGGTTAGTTTGTGAAAAAAGTGCGGGCTATTTGATAGTTTTATCGAGTAACCACTTAGTTTTAAGTATATTTATGGATCTGTGTTTTGCCACTGTGGCATGTAGGATAATAGGATATAATTATTAACTTATTACTGTCCCATTGGACAATTTCCTTTTAGAATTAGGGTTTAGGAGGCTATACTCCACCCTGTTAGGCTATAAGTGTGTATTGATAGTCCCCAGCAACAACAAATTATAGCTTACAAGCTAACACTTAAATTAAAAAAAATGAGTTCCCCATGCTTAAGTGCCACATAAAGACCAAACTGTGAAAGCCAAGTAGTAGAGGGCTTATAACGCAGTTTTGTAAGACAACCTCTTCTATATGTCATTAAGGTTACAGAAACTATGTAGGGGTTCTATTTTACATCATTATATTTTACGTCTCGTTTTCCTATAAGGATAAGTTGCCTATTATGAACCTTCATCATGTAATTTCACTCATATCAATTTGTTGCATATACAGATTGTGTCAAGAATTTGTATGTCAAGTTAAAATTTGAGTGAAATTACAATTGAAAAAAATGCATTTAATTTTTTATCTATTTTATATAGGTACTTAACTAGTAGAACTCGGCAAATCTGTTGTTTGAGTATATTTATTTAAACCTCTTGAAATAAAAATGGATGCTCTGTATGTATTTTTGCCAGTGTCTTGATGTCTTTTGGTTTAAAGAGTGTGAGGAGGTGTGAAGAGCAGTAACGCACCTTTGGCCAACCTTGGTTATTACGTTGATTACAGATAGCCATTGGTCACTTACGATGGTACAATGTAACACAGGATCGTGCAGTTTTTCTGATTAGGTGAACTGCATGCAACAATATTGTCTGTACTTAAAAAAAACATACGTACACCAACTTTCATGGACGTCTGTTATACAATGTATAAGTAGACGTTCTGTAGCGCCATCTAGAAGTAAGTTACGATAAAATTGACCGTATAAAAACCTTTACTATAAAAAGCACTAACGTGCAAACTTTCAAAACACCGAAACAGTGTTCGAGTGTAAAATTCTGAGATACATACACTAACATCCATTTTTAAATATGAAAGCATACAACATAATGTATGTTGCATGTTATATCTTACTATAAGTTATCGTATTTCTAGGTATAAGTTTGGGTGTAGCCAAAGACATTCAACTATATTGTAAAAATAAACCATGTGCGTTTATTAGGAGAGGAATCGCGTAATCCACAATTTGTTATCAATTGTAGAATAATATATAGCACAGCGAGAATAAAAGAAACTAAAGTAAAATTTGCATTTTGTGAGATTAAAAAAAATGTGTTCGGTTTTTGGTAAGTTTTTAAATAAATAAAAATAAGTTTTAAAGCTTGTGCGGTTATTACAGACTTGATATTTGTGTTTGTATTTTTCGAGCACGAAATAGTCAATTTTAATTTGCTAGACCATTGACTATTATGAGGAATCGTTTTAAGTACTTAATACAAATTGCCGAAATTTTGAGTTCAGTCTATCGTTCTCGTACGATTCCAAACGCAAATCAATCCGAAATGGTGTCAGTGCGAGACATTTTGTAGTTCTCTATTGCTCTATGTATTTAATGTCTTTGGGTACAACCCACTTTAAACCCATTGTTGGGTATAACTATAGGTAAGATATATTCTTTTTAAAAAGATGACTTTGGCATTTTTACAATAGACATTTTATTTTTTGTTATGCTCAGAAATGTATTTCGATATATTTTAATTTGTTATAATTTATTCATATCTAGTCTTAAATTTTTCTATGTCTCTACAATGTGGTGAAATAAATAAAATATTGAAAACAAAATTAGACTTTAATTTGTTCTGGACAGAATAACTTTATCATCTTTGGGAGCAATGTGATTTTCATGGGCTTGATTTCGAATTCCTCCTTGTCTATCTCCATGAGGGCGTCAGATCCTTGTTCCTTTGGATACATTTCTACTGTCCTAGCTTCGATCACGTCAGGTAACTCGGTATTCGATTTCAAACGTCGCCAACCTTCTGACACGAATTCCACATAACTGTAACCACCCTTGCCTACTAAAATTCCTAGCGATGGAATATCATCTTTCCTCGGGCGTATCCTAAACTCGGACGCTTTGAAGCACAGCTCATTTACAACGGCACATTCTGGGTTTAACACCTTCGATTGGTCGAATTCTTGGTTTACTTGGGGTGCTGGCATGAAGAACGTCCACTTTCGTTTGACCTCTGGCTTCTTTACCACGCAATTGCTGCATCCTGCGCATGGGGGAGTGTATTTAATAGTACCACTGCAGTTCCAGTTCAAGGAATTCTTATAACCATTGAAAACGTATGAGGCGTATTCGCGTAATGGACCATATATCCAGTACTTATCTTTCCTTGATTGCGTGTCCCTGAATGCTCCCCATTCTATTGTGTTCATAGCGTATATAGGACGACTGGGCGTTTCGTCTTCGGAAGTTAACGGTTCTATCTTCATAGTGTCTTTCCAAATTGTATTACCTTTGATAATTGCCATGCAGGCTTCGATTAGCTGCTTTACTTTCTCAACTCCATCACCACCAGGAAACAAACTATTTCCAACGCTGTTAGTGCGACCGAGGGGTAGAATGCCGAGCGGAAACTGATTTGCGTCATCATTACGCCTTAATAAACCTGAAATTTTTGACGAATATTAAAGAAAAGTTATAATAGTAATTTATATCAAGTTAATCTTAAAAACGAACACAATATTTTGATGTAAGTATAATAATGTTACAGGTAATATTGAGCAGGGGTGGTAAGAAAATCATGCATTAGTACTAGTTACAGGTGTTTACCCACTAATGTCCTAGTTTCTAGGTCTAATTAAACTTCTAGTCTGAACAGCAGAACAGTGTGGAACATGACAAAGGAAGTTCTGTCCATGGGCTACAATAACAATTAACATCTAATGATACTTTCAGAATCTAACAGTTACACAATTGTTACTATTTGAGATCGCATCAGAGCTAAGCAATCAATATTTAAGTAATGTAAGGCTATAGTTGTGTGTAAACTTTAATGCAGAAATTGTCTACTATCATGATAATTGGTCAAGATATACATATATTTGTCTTCTCAATTTTTATATTGACCATTCATACAATGTAGACAAATCTGCCACACCAGTATAATATAATAAAGACTAAAAAAGGTGATGATAAGAAGTACCAAATGATAATGCAATTCATCTCATGGTCAACATTCACCCATGGTGACTGTGATCATCCCCAAATAAGATGAGTCCTACCCAAGATCGAACACAGATGCATTGCTTTCCCTGAGAACTAAATTTGAACACAAACAACAAAGAATTGGGACAATAAAAAATTCTGTCTCTTTAATTAAAAATTCCCATATAGTTACCTGTAATTGTCTCAGATAGAGTTCCATCTCCACCAGCCACTATGATAGCCTCAGTACCACGTAGACTTTCAACAATCTCCTTAGCATTACCCTCCGAAGTGGTCTGTATGACATCCACTTGCAGGCCAGCTAAATGGAGCAATGGTTCACAATATTTCTCATATTCCTGCTTAGCTTTCCTCTTGTTTGCTACAGGGTTCAGTATTACGGTAACCAGGGTTGGGTTTCGTTCCATTGGGATGAGAGCATCTCCATATCTGGCTGCTTCCCTACATGCTGCTCGCATTATGATGTTTATTCTGTAATTATATATTTTTTTTTATATTCATGCAATGGGATGTCCTGTAATAAGATTTTAAGTGTTGCCTCCACATTGTAGTGATAAATGTATTATATTATTTTTTATTGCCACAGATGAGAAGTATACATTGGATTTGTACTGTTTAACATTGCCAAAGTGGTCAGCTTGCGCAAGAAAAAGACAGTTGATATAAGGTGCCACATATATCAACTGCCTTCCCTACAATTGCTCGCAATGCGTATAGTCATAACTCATGTTTATGAAATTAATGTCAGCTGTCCTAAGGATATAGAGATGTTCACGATTTGTGTGAACATCTCTATATCCGTAACAATGGACGAATTCACAGTACTTTTGTAATATACAATGTTACTAAAAAAATTACAATTTTGTAATACATGCAGTCATTGCAGGAGAGGGGGAGTTGTAGTTACAAAGGGAGTTGTTGTTATAAATATAAGAGGTATTAACGCTATATATAGTCATTATTATTAATACACGTGCATTACATGAGACGGAAAAACAATTTTTCAACCATATTCTATAGGAATATTTAGTACCCTTCCTTAAATATAAAATATTAAGTTTATAAAAAAAATACACCAAACAGTAAACTACTAGCTAGAAGGATGGTCCCATATTGAGTGATAAATCAATAAAAATATAATTTACAAAATTACGCCCATAAACTTACTCGAATTTCTCTTTTGCTGTAGCTGCACCATAATACAATACAACGGCGCCAAACACAGATTTCTTCCAATTATTCCTAATTGTTTTTCCAATTTTAATTATTCTTTCCATTGTTCCAATTTATTTTAGTAAGAAATAATTATGTTTTGTCAATTTTCAAATCATTTATGGTTATGTCAGCTGTTTGTAACTTGTGTTTATGACATCTGATATCTGTCATGATTTCATAAACGGTTTTTGTTTCGATTGGGATTTTGCGTTCTGTTTACAGTATACAAATATTGTTACGGGTGTGTTTAATCGAACGAAATTGACTTGATTATTTAATATATGCGTAACCAGATTACAAAGGACCCATTAGTTATAATGTTTGATAAAAGCTGATTAAAAGGGGGTTTTAATCTAAATTTAGTACCTATTATAACAATTATTCGGGAAATGTTAGGGCCTAGAGTGACAACAGAAACAAATATATATGACATTCCATCGGCAACTGACAATAATATTTTTTTTGAGTACCTAAAAAAATTAAAAGTAGCCACAATAATAAAAAAAATCCTAGCTCCCTTTTATGTAGTCTGTGACCGTAATAAAAGTGTTGGCAGCACTGTTTGTTTGTCAAATAAAATCAGTAAACTACAGATAGAGTAAAAGCTGAATTTGTAGTTGCAAATGGATTCGGGCCAATATTTTGGACAATATCATCATGAGTTCTGATAGTAAAGAAATCGAGGAGCTGTCCGATGGATGGGTGTTGTGTAGGTCCAAATCTAATCCGGGAAGGCAATATTATTTTAATCGTAAAACCGGAAAATCGTCATGGACTCAACCTCAGGTAATTTCGTAATTTAATTTTCACGTATAAAGCACAAAACCTTGTAATATTTAATTTGTTTTAGAGTAAATAACGACATTAGTAAATGCTAATCGTAAATTAATTGCTACAATATGAACTATTTTAATTGAAGTCATATTTTTAGTCTAACGATAAACCGGACAAAAACTCTAGAAAAAGAGTAAAAGCAAACCAAGAGAGGAAGAAAGGAGAAGATGTTCGTAGTAATACAGTCAAACGTAAAAGCGACGGGGCCGAAGCAGAGACTTCGAAAAAAAGACATAAAAATGGTAAGTTAATAATTATAAATTTGAATTTTATGTAATTTACCCTTAAATATAAGTCTTAATTGAATCATATAGGTGGTGTTCCTCTTCATTAATAACTAGGTATTTCTTTCTAATAATACTCTATTTTCTAGTAATAAATACTGTAGTCTATAATTTATACAGAGTAGTTTTTGCCTTGAAAAGTACTCAAGTTAGAGATTTTGATTGGTATAGAATTATTAGTACCTGGCACATAGAACAGTTTCATTTATGTATGTACACACAAGCAATGAATGTAGATCTGCTTAGTGTGGGTGTGAAGACATGGAGATACAATTCATGGGACCCACAATATATTATGTCCCATGAGTATCAAATCCACATATGTAATTGCAATTGGAAACTTTATCATTGTACATTTTAATTATTCAGTTAATAATTTCCTAATTGTAGTGTTTAGAAAACTTTAGCCCTTTCCTTAATTGTTACTTTTGATTACAGAAACTCCAGAGAAACCAAAGGGACCACCAAACAAAAAGGAAACCCCAAAAGCGAAACCATCTGAGAGAAGGTCTCTACCTAACAAATTTGACTCACCCAACAAACGTAAATCAATTGGTGAGACTAAGTCTAAATCTTCTCCATCAAAACTCAATGATTCAATAAAAACAACTCCCAAAAATTTAGCTAGTAATAGACTCTCTCAGCTTCGAGCTCAGCTTAATACAGAAGCTAAAAATGAGACTGAAGATGAATCTTCACCAAAGAAAAACAAAATTAGTCCAAAACCAAGCTCAAATGAAACACCAGTTAAGTCTAAAACTGAGCAAAGTCCAAATCTTGGTGAATCGTTCAACTCTTCCACAAAATCACCGAATAGTGATAGTTTGCAGTCCATTCCATCCCCATCCCAGTTCTTTGCAGCTAACAAGATCATATGCTCCATGAAAGCACAGTTGCCTGAGGAATTTTGCAGCAAGGGGAAGCCTAAAGACACATTTGCCGACATAGAAGAAGGTATCTGCAACCAGATGACAGAGTATCCTGTTATAAAGCACCCGGCAACACCCCCTCAGTTTTCGGAAGCAAGCAAACTACTTTCTGCCATCAAATCAAAGTTATCTTACAAAGTGTCTACCCCGAAGGATGTGAAGACTTTTGCAACTGCAAAGGACAGGATGGAGGCCCTCAGAGCTTCCATCAGTGGAGAGGTGGATGAGAGGGATCTTCAGGATGATTCAAAAACTGATAGAAAAATGATAGAAAATAGCCCACTAAAGTGTGAAGCAATGGATGTTGAAGAGATAAGGGAGGTAAGTTTTCAATGCACTCATTGTTTGTGAAAATATCTGTTGTGTGTATTTATTGCATGATATCTAATGCCCATACTACAGTCATTTATCATTTAACATATAATCATCGTACTTCGAATCAGTACTTATTCTCTGAATAGTAATGAGATAGATTTATAACAATTATTGTTCATCTTATTGTATTAACAAATTGTGCAAACCACAAAAAAAAAAAAACTAAAATAAGCTTACACTAATTAATGGCGTTTATAAGGATATATTTTATAACATAATTTTTTAAAGGTTTTTAAAATGACTATACACTAAGTAGGGAGGTTTAATGTTTGTTAAATTTAATTTTGACACTTTCAGGACTCACAGCCAGCAGAACCTTGCCCGAGAGGTGTAGGTGCTGATAATGAACATGTTGTTTTAGTCGTGGACACCAACATATTTATACATGAATTGGATTTTATAAAGAATGTCCTTAACTCATATATCGAAGGTACACTTTTTAAATACTTTTATATAAAGTAGAAAGTCAGAAATTTCTTGCAGGAATCCCTGTATTGGTGCTGATAGTATGTGCAGATATTTTTTAAGTTGTATTTGATTCATTCATCTTAATTAACTATTGAATTTTAGAAATATTGCATTCTCTCGTTATTTTGTTTCTATCATAATGTAGTATTAACTATCACAAATACAAGGGTAAAGATTGGGGATTCATCTACATGCTAATTTAATCTATACTATCTATACTTTTAATCTAATAGTTTTTAGTAGTAGAGTTTGTTTGAACGGGCTAAGGCTAATCTCAGGAACTACTGGTTCGATTTACAAAATTATTTTTTTGTTGAATAGTAAATTTATCTAGGAAGGCTATAGGCTATATAACATCATGCTGTATTTGTTTGTTTTTTTCTTATATAATACTGCGGGTGAAACCGCGGAGCACAGTTGAAAATAAACAAACTGTGAATAGGTGCCATGAACACACACATAGACTAGTATATGTTAGTATGGCACACGAAGATCCTTAAAATGAAAAAATAAGGTTTATTACTTATGACTTGCAAACAAATAATGGAATTATTAAATTATATGAATAATTGCTTAAAATATGTTAGTCCCACGCTTTTAACGCTAAACAATGCGTCATACCGCCTCTATTGCATCTTTTGTTATCGCCCTGTTAATAGTTTGGGGTATATTTAATATGAGTAGT
>DWNE01000273.1:0-32894 GCA_018249875.1 Cecropterus toxeus | reverse complement strand
CCACCTGATAGTAAGTCAATGCCGCCCATGAACATGTATAAGCAACATCATATAGGACAAAGATTCTACCTGAAGTCAATTACATATGTGTTGCTATTCATGAGGACTAAGTTGGTCGCCTATATAACTGAGCAACCACAACCTTTCACCGAAACTCAAAAATTGCTTCAATGTAGAAATAGGTACGGCGGTGGTACCTCCTTGGTTGAACCATAATCTTGTAAATGCTATGTTATGTATGCATTCTTTCTCGCGATGTTTTCCTTCACACTTATAGATAGGTATTACTTATAACGCACGTAGATTAAAATATTTAAGGTGAAAGCCAAGGATTAGAACTTCGGACTCTTCGATTCAACCACTGAACTATCACAGCATAAATTATCGTCATATCATACATTAATATTTCTATAAATTACTTTTCAGTTCGTACGTAGATTTTTGTACTGACACGAACGCTTTACAAATTTTTCATAGTAATAAATACTAACCAATAATGACGTACAGATCCATAAACTTAATATTTATGCTATATTATGCTATCTAAAAATCAGTTAATAGTCACTTTAAAAAATGTAATAAGGCATATACAACTTTTACCTCATAAACTGGGTCTTATTTGCGCTCAATTAATTTAAATTTAAAATAAAAAATATTTAAGGGCAATAAAAGAAAACGTATGTGTAATTTTTTAATCTGTATCAAATTGAAGCGAAGTCCAGTCCCAACTTGCCGAGTCTAATAAAATTCATTGGGTGTAGTCATTAAAAGAATATTTTATCGCGTTTTAAATATTTAGATATTCATCTGGAGAAAGTTACGTTAAATTTGGTTCATTACCAGCTCATAGGAGCGTCGTGAAACCAAATCCGTCGCGGGGTTAATAGTAACTTCAAAGTTAAATACTTCGGTAATGCGATTAAATAGGTCCACTGACTATGCAACATAATAAAATTTAAATTTCCTAATCAACGTATTGCATTTAAATTGTATTAATTGTATCTTAACAAGATTTTTCTTTTAGAATTTAGATAATAAAAAACACCTAAAAATTTAATTCCACGTTTCTTTTCTACTTTCAATTTTATTATACTTTATGTAGAATACAATACAATACAACTAACATGTACAATTATATACATATTTTGATACACAACAATAAAAATGGGTCACTATCATCGGTATACATCCTCGTATCTTCTTGCAATTGGCAAAAAAAATATATTAAAAATTTATAAACCATATACAATGACTCTATGATGCATGATACCCATAAAATTAATGTTATTACCTTAATATATGAACTCGTTAAGTGTTCTTATTTAGCTTATTGAATCATGATAGCCCAATAATTGAAACTCGGCCTCTCAATCAAGACTCCGAGTTTCGAATCCCAGGTTATCACTTCAAATTTAATAAATTCAAATCACCACTGATTTTTTATAAAAATACGTGCGTATTTACAATTCATTATCATTGCTTTATGGTAAAGGAAACATCGCGACGAAACCTACACACCTGCGAGTGCTCTAAAAAAATCTCAAAGGTGTTTGAAGTCTATCAATTCTCACTTAGCCAGCGCGATGAACTATGGCCTAATACTCTGATTATGAGAGAGTGCCCGTGCCCAGCAGTGGGACAATAATGCGTTGTCTCCGACTAAGTTTATAGATCTGATATATTGAAACTATAACTGCACCCAAAGCACTATTTTGATGGATTCGAAAGGTGTTAATGTAAAATAGTTTCAATCGACATCATAACTCTATATAATATTTTCGTAATAAATAAACTGAAAATTTATGGTTATAACTTAGTGTTGATTTAAATATTGCACAGACAGAACAGTCTATGCAATCACCTGCAAGTTGTATTAAACATTAATATTATTTATATTGTTAATAAATACTATAATTTGTTTTTACATCGATTCAATTTATGTTTAGCATTTCAATATCTTACTATGTTTTATACCAGCGGTTTTCAACCTGTTGTTCGTGAACTTTTTCTTGCGGCCTGTGAATCCTAGAATGGTGTATTTTGCCGCAAATTTTCATATGTTACGCGTTTATTTTCCGTCAAAATCTCTTGACGAACGTATTTTTCGCCCTCAAATTTCGAGGTCTATTTCCGCACGCCTGGCCCATCATTAACTCATATAGCTACTACATGGCTTTCTCAGATAGCTACTATTTTAACAAAAGGTTGCCGACCGCTGTTTTATTCGAATTCTCGGTAATTTGACTGTAGTCTCCGACTACTAGTATTGCTTCAAAGGCATTTTCTAATAGCAGTTATGTTCTAGGTAGCCATGTAAAAAGTAAATTGAATACGAACATAGATAAGTGAAATCAAAACAAAAACGTAAGCAGTTAATGTCCATTAAGAGACGGTGTCGTGAGGTTTAATGAGGTCGATACGTCTTCCCGTGTGCATTATGAGATCAAATGAAGGGTCAAAACCATTAAATTATTAATTTACAAGCGTAGTCAATTAAACACAATTTACATACCTATACTGCAACATGATTGCTTCAATAAATATGGTAATGCGTAAAAATTTACAACTACTCCAATTATAGGCATATGGTGTTACGTAAGGTAAATACAGAACACAAGTAACTCACAGAACTTAGTTTCCAGTATTATGAATTGTAATACGAGCCAACGACCATACCATATTTATTAGATATGTATATTTAATGGCATTCATATTTTTCTTTTAATGGACGTGACGATTTTTACAATTACACCGAGATGTTGAAATCGACGTAGTGGATATATGATACATCTTTAACGAGGCTATTCATAATTGTACATTCTAAAAACTAAAACTGATATTTTTTTCACTTATATCTTAAGTACAAATCAGATATAGTACACACATAACGACAATATCGTCATGGTTATAGCGCACGGAGATGAAAGGTTTATATGATTCGAAACTACCTTATAATATTATTATATTGTAGATCACAGATGAAATGTCCTATCAAACGCTTTCTAACCACGCATCTTTAGATTTTTATTTCTAAAATGGACTGAAGTAAAGTATTTTTGTGTGTATTTGTATTGCGATAAAATTTTATCTCTGTTTATTTCTGCCAACAATTTGCTTTTCCAAGCGTGGAATCTTCATTTTTAAACAGAAAACAAAAAGGGTTCTTCAAAACTTTCTGTAATTATAAAGTCATTGATTATTACAAGTGTCGTTATAATCCCTTGTCCTTAACAATTCGCGCCAAGTTACCAAGATCACAACAATACAAAGAGGAGTATGGCTAAAACCGACACTTGCCAAAGTGCGGTACGCCGTGGCTGCGGTGGGTACTAAGTACTAATTGCGTATCAGGCGATGTTCACATAAATATAATCCGTTGTGAGCGGCTCCACTCATTTGTACGCGGCCGACGGTTGTCATGTAGCCGTATTAATATCGATGAATAAGAAATTCGTTATGGATGGGCTACAAGGCTGGTTATTACCGCGCCGATCTGCCGCTGACTGCGCTCTGTCGGATCGCTACCAGTCTCGCTGTCATCTACCGTTTTTTTATCTATTTGTATTTATACAACTCCGAACGGCGATCATTACTCACTTCGTTTGTTAACTAATAGCTTGATGCGAGTACAATTATGGATCATCGATTTTATTGGAAAACTTATTTGATTTATACAATTTATGGAGTAACGACATGACGATCTACTTCACTTTGGGTTGGATTTTTAAGACTTTAGGTCATTTTTATCAGATTGAAGTAGCAAACGACCTTGAACTCCATCTGATGGTAAGTGGTGACTGCCGGCCATGGACATCTGTAAGTAACTTCATATACAACGAGAGCTCTATCTGTCGGTCACAAATGCGTTGCTACTCCTAAGGATTAAGTGTGGCCTCATATATAAGTGAGCCGGCAACCACACCCTTTCAGTAAAACGCAAAAATTGTTTCAAATTAGAAATAGGTGTGGCGGTGGTACCTCTCCAATGTAAACATTGCAACCCATTTCTGTCCCACAGCTGGGCACAGGTCACCGGTCAGAGTGAAAGGGGTCAATTTACCAATCCATCGCGTCAACCAATAGACGGTAGACAGTAGACGGTAGTTTTTAAACATTCATGCAGGTAGGTTTCCTAACAATGTTTTTGTCGTTGTTTAAACAAGTAATACGCACATAGCTTTTTAAAAACAGCTGGTAGTTGGGATTCGAACCTCGGATCCTCCAATTAAGACGCAAATAACTAAAACCGATAAACTACATTAATTTTGAGTATCTGAATAAGCAAAGTTTATTCTGACTATGAGTAACTATAAGTAACAATGCGGTGGCTATAAAAAGATTTCGAGAAATACCTATACGTGCCATACTTTTGGTATAAATGGTACAGTTTGTGAATTTCTATGCAGAGATCGGAAGTCCATTTTTTTTTGTCATTCACACGCGTCAAACACCAGTACTTAGGTTAGCTACTTACGTCTATAATTGACTCACATCTAGGATCATCTCGGCTCGAATTTCAGTACTTACTTACAGTGTATATTGCACGGCGGTGTAAACAGCCACTACAATGCAGAGCTGCCGTAGCGGGAGATCAGCTGCAGTTGCGATCGTGTCGGGGTCCGCGCGGGGGGTCCGAGATCCATCACGAACCGCACCCAACGATTATTATACTCAATAATCGATGACCAATTAAATATATTTAGTAACTGCGGTACATTAATTCAACCGAACGACAAGACGGTTTACGAAAAAGGTTAGACAAGCAAACTGTACTAGGTTAATTGATTTTAGTATGGGTTTCTGCATCATAGATTATTTCTTTTTATATAAATTTTATAAACAAATACACATTCCACGTTTATAGTTTTACATTAAAATTTACTACGTTATGTTTGAAATATATTGAAATATGTCACACGGGAATTCAATTTGGGGGCCAGAGAGGAATCGTAGTAGGTAGCAGATTAGTATATAATATACCAATAATGAGTGAATCAATATTACCGTGGTAGAATCGTAAAAAGTAACAGTGACTTACTTAAGTCACTTTCACAAACATCATTTTCCATCTATTTTTATTATATCTAACAAACAAATAAAATACTTAAACCAGTACTTTGCTCAATATATTAGACGACTCTACAATCTTTCATCTTATAAACTATAATACAATTATTCTGTGCATATGTTAATTTTATATATATGAAGGAGAAATATTAAAATACGTTTGTTAACACAAAATGGGCATTCATTGAAATTAATTTAATCAGCTAACGGTGAGGTCGTGACGGCGCGCGCCAGTGGGTCGCTAGTAGCGCCTCGCGTCGTGACCACCGCGATATATGCCGTCAATAATAACCAATTATTATCAACTATTATATTAAATGTAATACCATATTACATTGTGACCTTCTTACCGTAATTTGGACGGTCCAGTTAGAACTATGGTACCGAATAGACGGGTTATTGTAACAATATTATGCACAATTTTATTCAATTATAAATAAATTATAAATGGTCCCAGTTTATTATGTCTAATACAGGCTCGTCAGATCTTAACAAATGATATTATTTACAAGTTTTTTTCTTAGATTTCTATCTAAATTAATAAGACACGCTAACTTCTAGTTGCGAGGCGTTTATCTGATAATCATTGTTTTTCTTTAAAAAAAAACATTAGTTTATTAATGATTAAAAACTGATCTAATTATTAATATTACCCTTGATATTACCCTTGAACAACGCAAATATTTAACAAATATTTTACGACTATAACAGCGTCATATTTTTTTAACGCTGATTTATTTGCATGATAAATAAAGCAATAGGCTCTAAAGCAGACTTACGAGTACAAGCAAATAAAGTAACTAACATAAAACTTCCAAAAGATAAACTAACTTAGCATACAAACTATTAATATTATGAGTAGCTAAAGCTTGTTAATCTGAACGTATCTCATGTTGATTGTCATGAAAAGCGTCGTTGAGCTCACTTATACATCATTATTGTGCTGTCGTAATTGGTTTTGCACCGTCCGATAAAGCAGGTAACGATGTAGCCGAAGCCATTAACTCAGTTTAGAGCTTACGTCATTCTCACATAGTGCAAAAGTAATAATGTTGCTTCCATTTTAGACTGCGATTGACCTAGATCACCTATGGGCTCGGCCGCCACGAAACTTTGACCATAACAATGCACTTAGGAGACGATAAAATAAATGATAAATGCCTTTTCAAAGAAAACAATCCAATCTTTAACAAAGAGGGGGCGTCGACTGCACAAAAGAAACAAATGATACGTTACAATTCATACGTTTTAGTAGTAGGCAAGTTGGAGTAACTCTTATCAAATAAAACAAACTTAAAAAGTGAACAATGATGTTCTATACCTATTCTGGTATAGTCGGTACGTGTAGTTGGTAGCAGAGGTCTCTTTACACCACCCGTTTTGACGACCTTATACTAAAAAATACACGCACTGATAATAATTTTGACGACCATGTCACCATACCGGTCTGACACACAGTGGGTCCCGGGTTGATCCCCGGCCAGACATAAATGTGAATGATGAGCTTAAATTTCTGTTCTAGGTCTGGGTGTTTGTGTATTCGTCTTTGTGTGTCCATCGCACCCACGACACAGGAGAAAATCCTACTGTGGGGCCACGAGTGTAGAGAGCGTTTTTTTTAATTGTGTAATTATTTTTAAAAAGTCTTCTAGTCACAACGAGGAATTAAAATATTAGTAGTTAGTCTTATCATAGAAGAATGGGTATAAGTATCTTATTATTGCAAATTATAACACGACTTTTGAATTACAAACTTTACAATTACGAACATAAAGCGAATATATGTACATTGCGTTACAACGTATATCGCTGTAAGATTAACATTTAATTACCTACATGAAAAATTCGCTAATCAGATGTTATATGTAAATAGTAAACCCAATGTAAGTCGTCTAAATCCTTTAGTTGTAGCACAACTGTTGTAAATAAGAAATATGGGATATAAACCTCAGTAGTCACTTCATACTTTTAAGAAACAAATCGTGAATTATAAAGCAGGACGCGATGGGATCCACGGGGCCATAAAGTAAGTGGCGCGCGTGTGGCCGGCGTTACCGTCACAATGCACCAGTGATATAAAGAAAACAATTTTTATTCAAATCCCAGCATCATTACATAACGGCAGATCGTAATATAGGTTACCACATTACAATCGTTGTCTATGGTCCGCTTTATTTGGACTTACGTAAACTTCGATGCGTGAGGTCAACCAAACAATGTGTATTTGGATTCGAAATTGCATATAAAATTTCGAAATTGTTAAGAATGTTTATTTGATCGTTTATTTGTATGCTTTCTTTGGTATTAAGCTTTAAAGCTATATTTACAGGGATGATTGACTAAATACGTTTTTTGCATACAATAACAAACTGACTGACAGCCCATAAAAGTTAATTTAATATAGGTTTTGTTTTTAGCATCAAATTGTACGATGCGCTGCTACCCCTAAGAATTAAGTCTCTCCATTCCATTACCACCTTTTTTATACCTAAACCTAAGGATAATACAGATGGGCTACGGTAAGTAGTCACCATCGCCTATGTACATTTACAACACCAGGGGAGTCGCCAATGCATCGCCGGCTTTGAAGGAGAACTCTTTTTACACCTTTTTTGAAGCGCATGTCATAGCGCACCGGAAATACCTCGGGAGTCAGCTCATTCCACATCTTACACGTCCGTGGCAAAAAGGTCCTACCATGTTTACAAACTGCCATACTTGAATATTAGGCTTTTAAACATACCATCGCAGTATTTACTAAATAGCCCTTTCCAGTGAGGTAAAGAGAAATCTATTTAAAGCTATGTTTTCAAGCACAATCATTTCAAACCGCGACCATAAAATTAATAGTACACCAATACACATTGTACCGTCATTTTCCAACAAAAGAACAGAGCTGCAATACTGGAAACGAACTGAACGTCAGCAGAACAATTAAACAGATTAATGAACGCGGGCCTTATAGCTCCAGAACCATTTCATCTGCCATAAATCAGAGCGATATGCTGACACGCTCGGTAGTGTTCCCAATTAATTAGGAACATCAATGGAGCCGGTTCGATCACGAGCCTCAATAATAAAATAATATCGAATGGCGCGACATTGTAGTGCTACAATGCCAAGGATCTTTTGTGTGTGAAGCAAACAAAAATAGCAAATGCATGTGATGTTATACGTACCTACTTAGATTTTAGGAATACCGATTTGTTAAACAAAAGCAATTTTTCGTCACATTTTTTGCAAAGTTACCGTTTATCTGTTTGTCCAAATATATCAACAGGTACATTTTGATAATATAGACTATATTTTCTTTGGCACACGGCAAAAAACCTGCAGATTACCAGTGTAGTTCGACCGCGGAAGTATCACGATCACAACTATTTCTAGCATGAAGAAATTCTTGCGTTTCGGTAGAGGGTTGTGGTTCCGGCTCATTTGCCGGCACGTGATTAGCAACGCATCTGTGATCAACTTCAGATAGAACCCCTGTTCTATATGAAGTTGCTAACTGATGTCCATGGGCGGCTGTGACCACTTTCCATCAGGTGTACTGCATGCTCGTTTGCTACTTCAGTCTGTTAACAATATATAATAATATTACCATAACCATGTCAATTAAGATTCAATATATTGAAATAAAAATGAGAACAATATTTACCTAATGACTGTAACTAAAGTTATATTTTATTAATACGCCGGTACAAGAACACGCGACATATTCATACAAAGACGTCCATCAAGTTCTATTTATCATTTCCAATCAAACCTTGTCGCAGTAGCTTGATTAAACGATCCTCCCATCCGTGGAGGCTGTTCATACCACGCGTTCACATATGCCATACCTTTCCATTCGTCATACTCGTTGCCTACTAGCGACGTGTTTCTTAACGACGTGTCCTACAATGTATTGATAAATAGCAAGCGATGTTCAAGTTTGCCGCTTAAGTGAATGTAGGTACAAACATGGATGAAATTGTACAGGAATTTTCTGCCAGTCAAAAGCCATAGCCAATATAAAATTATTTTGATTTTTATGTATGGCAACAAATGATTGCAGCTTATGGTTAGTTACATTTATACCTAACAAAACCATGATCATAATAATAAAATTATGATGTATCATGTATCAACTTTTCATGGTATAAAAAAAACTATTTCTCTAAATGTTACACACTTAAAAGAAAACTTAAAAATTTGCACTGTTACCTGAGATCTCGTGGCTTAAGTGCTAATTTAAATTTTTAAATCATTAACTACTTAAATGTAGTTAAATTAAATCGAAACCACGCTACCCAATTTTCTTGCGACACATACCGTTCATTTTTACAAATTTTCTATATTATCTATAAATATATAATATACTCGACGGGGAAACAAGTACTTTAACATTAAAAGCTAATATCATCCTTTATTTTTACGGCTCAATTTAAGTATCAGCGGCCGAGTCCGGTTTCTTGCATATAAATGCATTATCACAGATCAGTCATCGTTTGACGCGTGGTATAATAATTATGAGGCTCCCTTGCTAACTTCACACACTCGGTTAATCTAGATGTCGCATAATAAGAAGTGTAAGTATAAACAACACTGTCCTGTAGCAGCACCTGCAATCAAATGGCTGTCGCGGCAACATTAATAGTGTCTCAGGGCCCTATCTGATCCGCCAGTCAAATCAAGCCACAGTGTAGTTACGAGTAGTATTCATGCAAATTAATATCCAATAAAAATAACTTGTTTTCACCCAGTGGCCGAAATCTGGCAATAACGTATTTTTTTCTATTTTTTATTGATAATAATAAAGCTCGTGAATAGCTTCCGAACAAAGAAACAGAGATTCGGTTGAAAGACAAAAATGTAGAAGGTACTGAACTGTTTTGTCTTCGCCAACTTATATATAAATAGATTCATAGTAGGTAATATATGTCCGTACTGGGTGTGATAAAGGTTATATGGTGCGATAAAGTCACGCTAAGAATTCGAGTGTTTCGATAAAAAGGTATACACAAAAACTAACACTCTTCCATGCGTCCAAACAGTACAGCGATCGTGGTAATACGCGAATCGTTAATAAAATTCACGGAACGTAGACAAAAAACTCAATTGTAGACTCACAAATTCCATTTAACTTTCGTATCCTAAGCTACAACTCAACTACTTTGTCCTATTTTTTTTAATTTTTATGTTATCTCATTTATTTTGTCATTAACTAAATATTCGCTATAAGAATAGATGTAAAATAAAAATATATAATTTAAGAATAAGTAATTAATAAAGAAAGATAATAAAGAAAAGAAATCAGAAAGACAAGTTCTGAATGTAGTTCTACTGTAGCCAAGCGGCCTGTCCACGTCTCGACCATATAATTATTGCCACAAAACTTTCATAACTCTTGAACCAAGCCCCTTCAAATAAGAATAAGAAATATTTCAGGCGTCTATATGCTGTCGTTTAATTACACGTTACGTGGTACTGTTAATAGAATTTAATTGCGCTTTTCAATCGAGATCTGTGGCTCTCAAACAGGTTCCCCGTGACAATATAACAGAGCATAAATCAATATGCAAATAGCATAATAAAGCGCCTATTACTTGTGAAAATAGTAAGGACACGTTTATACTGACAAGAGCAAAGTAATACATGGTGCTAGCCATTAAAATGTCAGATGTAAAGAACGCTTTATCGACTGGTTTCTTATTAAAATAAGTTTCAAGATAAAGGCAATAAAATAAATCCTATCAGTTTTATCTCAACTATCGGTGCTACTGAACTTATATCCAGATCAAAAAGTGCTGAGTTAGAACATCGATCAAAGTAATTTTGTTCCAATAATAAGTATTCTCTTTAAAACCATCGTCACAGTCAAAGCTACCAAATACGAAAGGAAATTATTTACTTAATTGAATAAACTTCATGTTTTGTCGAAATATCTGAATAGTTATATTACACAGATTAACCAGAACCAAGTATGTAAATTATACTCTTAACAAAAGTATTTTCATGTTAAGATATATTCTTGTTTTCAGGTAAAAACAATCTTAATAGATCTTTTGAACAAGACAAGGAGAAGTCTTCATTGATTATTTATTTATTTGGCATTATAATTGTATTGCAATTTTGAATCTACATGTACCGTTCACTACGTAGTAGGAATTAAGGAAACAGTTTTACGGGCAAAGGTAGCGTCAGAAACGTAAACCCGATGAGTGATGAAAAAAAGGGTATTTAATTTCATTGATTTTTATAATAAAAACGTATCTAATCCGAACAACAAATAAATATATATTTTTCAAACTTGTTTTTTTTGCGGATGCTACTATATTAATGACATCACGTCTACAGCGGCAAACTTAGCGCGAACGGGTAGAAGTAGGAATTGGGGAAACAGTTTTAGGGGCAAAGCTAGCGTCAGAAAAGTAAACCCGATGATTGTTGGTCTTAGACTAGTTTATTTCGGATTATTAGAACATTCGACAATGGGCACTATTGGTGTCACGTGTACGTGCAGCAGCTCGTACAGTAAGTACGATTTAGGAAGTAGCTCAGCTTTCAGTAGTTGAAATCATTACCGCGACTTTCTGTATCAGGCGTCCCGTTAATGCAGCACACGAGCGGGCTTGTTACGTGCATTGTGTGGCGTCGGCCGCCCGATGATACATTATTTTTATAACAATAAATCGTTGTAAGTAAAGCACCGACCGCGCCGGTGGTCTCATGCTATTCGCCACACGATCGCTCGCTGTGTGCTCTCGACTTAAGACTTATAACAACAATTCAAATTCAGGTTGGTCTTTATTCAACTAGCGCACTTCTTATTTTAATTGTCGAGGCTCAGCGCAAGCTACTTTGATAACGTCGAAAATAAATTCATATTCTTTTTTGTGTGCACAGTACGCCTATATTTAACTTTATTTTGATATTTCAATTTGCTTCGTTATTCGTACGATGATTTTGCGTTTTTTTCATCAGGAGACTTATTTATGACTTGCTTTTTTGTAGAGGAAAGATTAAATTATGATCCAGTGCCTTTACTTACAATTTTTAAACCAAACTATACTTTTAAGGACTTATAATGATAGAAATTAAACTGTCAATATCAAACACAGTATTGGAAATTTTATGAATACGACTATTTTCTAGTTAAAACCAGCCTACCTATTCTCAACAAATAAAGGATAATAAAAGGAAGGACACGAAACAAAATCCATAAAATTTTGCTACAATGCTTCATAATTTACACGTGATCAAAAAGTACAATACTCATTTATGTGAGCTGTAATTTTTGCAACCTTGCAACCTCCTGATGCTAAGTGGCAACTGCTATCTATGGACCTCTGTTATCAATCCTAGATAAGATTTAAGTCCTTGGCCAGAGTATTGCTACCATTAAAGACATAGAACAGTAGTTGATCATTGTAGCTTGCATGAGGTATGGCGGTGGGACCTCTGTAGTCGTACTCCGAAATTTTGCCACCTTTATCTATTACCTGTACTTTATTACTTATAATGTACAGTTCATAGATAGAAGCCGTATAAATACGAAAGGATATGCCTGAATAGGTACGCTATTTGAAAGGAATCGCAAATTAAAATTACCTCAAACAACGTATATTTGATACCTATTTACAACTGAAATCAATCAGTTTCAAACGTATTCACAGGTTTTAATACAACTGGTCATAAACTAAATTTTGATGCATAAAAGGAATTGATAGTTAAGGTGCTTATAAAATTTATTTATTACCTAACCACCGATACGATCTATCACTTTTTACATAAAGATAAATAAGGTGGCGTATCTTATAATACTTCGTCCAGATAGTGATCGTAAAAATTAATAGTCTTTGACACGAACAGTTCCAATATGTTTTTAATTACTGGAATAATAGTGGCTATGAATCGTGTGACATCGCAGATAACGCAATTAACTCCATAGGATCCTTTACACATTAACACTTGATAGGAACTTAATAAAATAGACAAGAATTGACTAAATTCTTGAATGTCGTAAAAATTGACATAAATCCTACTGTCGGTCAGTATTTCGGAGATGATACCATGAAATGACATACGAAACATTTCAAATTAGTCATCAGGTCTCTAAATTTTCTAATAAGCTACGTCTAATAAGAATTCAGTGGTATTTGAGGCTGATACAACTACCGACTCTAAGTACCTACTTATTAAATTTGTATTATACATATTGTATTCTTCTGTAAAGTACCAAAACCGCAAAATAATAGTTTTTTTTAAGCTAAAAAATTAGTTAATATTAAAATATATAGCAAACAATAGATAAACGAGAGTATACAATATGTGTGTAATGAATTTATGTTATTCTCTCGTCGAACTAATACAATACATTTGTGTTTTGTTTTTTTGTGACGCATTTTCGTTCCGTCTGGTTTCAAATCACAGCAATTCTGAAGACGTTTCACCTGAAGAAATCTAAGTAGTATATTGTAATCACATTCGTAAGTTAAGCTCAGTTATTGTTCTTCAAAAGCTTACTAGTAAACAATTTCCCGTTGCCTTACAGATCTCTAAACCCTTAAATTGAAAGCTGTAAGCGACTATCACATCGACAACAAATTGGTATTAATGTGTAGAATCGCCTTTAAAGTATGCGCATATTAAAGCAGCATCGAACGAGAACGCGCAGTAAATATCTATCGAGTGCGAGTTACATCACAATCAGAACTCTAAATTAATTTAAACTGGCTCATTACCAATCGCTTTCTTCCTATAACTTCGATTTTAGAGCCACCGAATCAGACTTTTATGTTGTCTTTTACATCACTTTTTATATTCGGATACAGTTAAGCGGAATCACTCGATCACTTAAGAACTGAAGCCTATCTATTCTTGATTTGGAGTCAAGATAATATGTAATTTGAATGTATTTATAACGAAAATACACAATTAAGAAAGCCAATAACACGAAATATTCTCTTAATCAAATGTCAGATTTAGAAAATTTTAAGTTTAATGATAGCGTTGGTTCAGGTAAGCCGGTATGATTTATTGCTTAAAGAGATACAAAACATGAATTAGAGGAAAGTGTGTGTAATATGGCAGAGCTCATAAGATGGGTCGGAGGCTGCGTAGCGCACGGCAGCTCTATCGCCCGCCCATCGACAATTGATTTACGACACGCTAAGTTTAAACACATCCTTTATTATGACAAAATTACTCAATATTAATATTCACTTTATAATAAAATTTGTAATTTATACTCTCACCAGTTTTTCGTGCTTAAGCATAATATTTCTAACATTAAGTAACGAAGGGAGGTACAGTGAGTACCAACTTGTACCTACAAATTGGATTAAGATTGTATGCCATCAGATAATAAATACAAAATAGATGTGGATTTCTACACTCATAGACCAAACCTGGATTTTTCCTGTGTCGTTGTTACCATGCATACATAAAGACTAATGACCACACTTATAACATGAACACCAAAACCCAGAGAAAAAACATACATTTATAATTCAACTCGGGTCGTTTAGACGACAGATTTACAGGTTCATGTTTTTAAGAACGCAAATTTGTAATCACTTTCAATTGCTTATGATAAAAAGTAGTAGTTAAATGATTATCATTTGTTAGTCTGTTTGCATACTTTAGAGAAAAAAATGTTTAATTTCAAAGATCAATCGTTTTTCTTTCCCAAATTCGTCTTCGCTTTCAAGTTATTACTCAAACGTATCAAAGCGAAGTAATTCATTAGGGGGTCATTGAGCGACCGTACGAGACGTCGGGCCCTGACGGACCATTACTCGGGATGACGACGCGTGCCCGCGTATCATACCACGACCTACATAACAACAACTACCCTGCCCCCCGTGCCAGTCCTTACAACGACATAAAAAGGGAATCTCAAGAAACGATCAGAGGTCGCGTTGAAATGGAAACGCTGCACCCGCCGTTGCTTTTAAATAGGAAACGACACGTTTATCCAATTAGAAATTCACCATATCTTTGTGATAGTTGAAGAGGAAATTTGAGCAATCAACTTGCAGAGCGCCTCGGCGTTCCTATCACAGTTTATTCAATTGAGCTCGTAATGAAGTTATGTGAGCTATGCGCAGTATGAAACAAGCGCGCTATATTTAGGTTCATTGAATACGTTTATTGTCAAAATAACAACAAAGAAATATTTTAAATTATTTCGATATGATTTATTATTCAGCAATTAACACTTTATAGTGACGTTTGATTTCGTGTTTGTTCATGACAACAATAAAATTAAATCCTAAGACGTATATTTTTAAAAAGTACCAACATTTTTTATTTTAAACATTTTTATTATATAAATACAAATATTTGTATTGCTTATAAATGCAATTATTTTTAGACGCTACTTGTAACTTCAGCAACTTTGAAAACCAAATTGTAATGAACAAAACACAACCACGCACTCACTTGGTAACTGAATGCGTAATATAATAGAAGATTTAGTGCAACATCAATTTTAAATGCAATGACCAGTCCGAGGCGTATTCAGTTCTAAATCGCCAATATTTATTAGTGGTATTGTCCAAAAACATGAAATGGCTACAAGTTGTTATGAGGTCCACGTTAAAAGCCCCATTTACTTCAACTTGTTGTCGCGTGTTAAAGATCGGTGTAGCAAGTATTATTAATGATATATGCAATTGTAACATTTATTTAAACGATAAATCTCTGTCAAACTTTTGAATATTATTTTATTTGTTGCATTGATGCAGTTGATTTTGATGATAACTTCAAGAGACTAGTTACTGGTATATAACTCACTGTAGTTTTATTCATAAAGAATTCATTTAAATATTGGATCTTGTAAATTAAAAATAGAATTATTATTTCAATTTTACTTTTGAATCTATACTTAATATCATAAAGCTGGAGTTTGTTTGTTTAGTTAAACGCGCTAATCTCAGGAACTGGTTCGAATAAAAAAAATATTTTTGTGTAAAAAACTCAATTTACTGAAGGAAGCTATAGGCTATATAACATCACGCTATGTTTGTTTGTTATTTCTTATGTTATACCGGGTGAAACAGCACATCTAGTTAAACAACATCTGATTTTGCACAAATTGCACACTTCTATGAAAACAATATATTCGACCTATAATGTTACCGCCATAGCTTACCAAAAGATATGTTTAGAGTAAATGAAGAATAGAGGCATGCCTAAGACAAATTCCTTAAATAAACATTCAAATCTTTATCCGCTAGTTGATTCCTCGCATTGTTTCTTCAATAAATGTTACGGTGTCAAAAGTAAGTTCGCTCAATGAGTGTAATAGGAGCGTGTCGAATGTCTAGCCGGTAGTGGCGGACGAGAGAGGAAATGGCCGCTCATACGAGCGTCGTGTGCCCGGCGCGTGGCGGAGCATGTTGTTACCCAGACACTTACTTGGACTTGGTGTACAATGCCTAATTATGCCAAGATAATCCTGATCATAGACATTGAAATGTTGGGTTTCAGTTTTTAAACGCTTTCTACAATCGTAGCCCCACACTAGGATTTTCTCCTGTGTCGTGGGTGCCATGAACCCAAAGATGCATACACAAACACCCAGACCCAGAACAGAAATCTAAACTCATCACTCACATTTCTGTCTGGCCGGGGATCGAACCCGGGATCCACTGCCTGTCAGACCGGTATAGTGACCACTCCGCCACACGGGTCTTCAAACTTGGTAGGTGAGGTATGGATGAGTAAACTGTATACTTACTGCCGCTACTTACGTCCAATACATGGGCGCGGCATTGTTCAAGGTTGTTCTAGACAAATTGACATATATTAAGTTTCAACTAAATTACTTTAAATTTTAATAAGACACGTACGTAAATATAGATAGAGCAGTTCTTACAATACAAAAAATCATGATGCTCTTATAACATAGATAAAACGTTTAAAAATTACTCAATTGGTGTAAGGAGGCTGTTACCTTGTTTTCTTTTTCTTTTTATCAGATTGAACTATCAAACAAGCATGCAATCCACTTGATGGTAAGTGGTTACTACCTCTACTACTACTACCATGGACATATTTCAGCTACTTCATATAGAACAGCGGTTCTATCTGAAGTCGATCACAGATGCGTTGCCACTCTCGAGATGATCGCCTCATATATAAGTGAGCCGGCAACAACAACTTACCAACGAAACGCAAAACTTCTTCATAATCGAAATAAGTACTAATTATTTTTTATAGCTAAACAATATAATGTTTAGTGTGATGGGCATTGTAAATACTGTACTTATTTATCACTTGGCCCATAACACTTATACCGAGTTAGCCGACCTCACTTACCACGCTGACCTCATTCGTAAATCATTTAATCTTATTTCAAAGAGCAGGGGCTCACAGCGAGCTATAAAATTTAGACGACTACAGATTATTTATATACGAAAAATACACTGACACCTCACTTGATAAAGATATTATTATACGTTATTTACACATTTTAATATCTCGCTTGACAAGTACAGATTTATTGTTTGGGTGCTTAAGTTGACTTTATCGAAATCCAATTTAAACGAAAGCTTTTATCTGAAAGGGTTTTATATCTTAATAATCTTAACAAACGTTAAACGTGTAATATAAACGTCGTGAAACGCTTCGGAATTTGATTCTGGAGATACCACTATAACCCCTATTTCTGCTTAAGATAATTAGCATTGTTATATTTTGGTTCAAAGGACACACCCTTGCGACAATAAAGGAGATACGCTTTTACGAGGCGTTCCAACTTAGCAACGCATCTTCGATTTCAGGTAGGACTCTGAACTGATATTGAGTTTCTATTTACCATAACATGAAATTCATATTCACCCTCATTCCTCATTCATGTCCTATATCTATGATAAAAAATAAACGTGTAATTTAACGTCGTTGGCGACATAATCGCTATAAGTGGCGCATACCTTAACATAACTCTACATCATGTAACAAGCACTCCAAATTAATATATCCTGGCTCGCGCCGTGATTCCTAATATTATATTTAGACGTGACACGCGCTCGTTTGTATCAATTGGCCCCGTCTGCCTCACTGATATACGGCCGACGCTACTTTAGAACAATGACGGCACAAATTGCACGGTTACGGGTCTAGCACCGCCTCGCACCCGCGACAGCGGACTGTACGGACCAGAGATCGTAGGCCTCTGGCTACCATAGATTAGATCATTCTATTATTGAACGAAGCAGTCATTGTCCAGTGGTATGAGCTAAGCCATCCATGAGTCCGAGGCTTAAATCCCAGGCACTCAGCTATGATTTTTAGGTTATATGCGGATTTAATCAAGGCTTGATTGCACCGTGAAGGAAAACATAGTGATGCCTGCATGCCTAATATATTTAAAATAAATATTTATTAATATTATAAAAATACAGCTATTTTAAAAACCTCTATTAATATTTTAAAAAATCTCAAAGTTGTCAAACAGTTCATACTTAACCTGTTGACTACTATTTAGTTTTCAATGGAAAAATTCTTGTTAGACTGAGAGAAGATCCACGCGCAGCATGACGATAATGATGTGACTGATTGAATAGTAGTAGACATATCTATTTCTATCGTAACTCTAAGGTTTTGTGAGTGAGTAGTCTTAATATAATGTTATATGATGCGTTCTATTCTATTTCTTTGAAATAACACATTTATGACAATTTTAAAACCCCAAAATATTTGCATTAGTTACAATAACATTAATTGTATCCTCGAGCATCAGCGTCACTGCTTGATACCCAAATAACATCTTGCTACTATATGATACAAAAATATTTATCAATTTTAATATACCTGAGACGTATAAATCAATAACTCGTAAAAGGTATTAAACTATACACATTTTTCACTGTAGAGCCGTGATAAGATCATTTCTTACCAAAATCTAACCTAGAACCAATTACTAAGTACCGAAAAAATAAATATACACATGAGGAAGTATTGTTCATGTAATTTAAAATTAAGCAACTCTAAATTACAATGAATTTATCATAAATACGGTTCATTATACGTCGTATAGATTATATAAACAAAAAATGATTTATTCATTTGTACCTTGCAAAACGCACATCAATTCACGATAATTGCCATGACCACAAGTTTGAATATGTATGAATTTGAATAAACTGCTCCGCTTCATTTGAATACTTTAGAGGCGACAGTACTTATTTCCATACGCGGCTTTTACTTGTACCAAACTTAGTCAACATGATAGCAGTCTCCGCGCAAATTGTAGCATAATGTTACGCGTTTTGTAGCTTTATAGCCCGAACCAGATAACCAGGGCCATGGGAAGACAAGTTTACAGATCGCGAGGGACAAGAATAGAAGCGAATAGTCACATAAACAGGTAAATATAGAGCACAACGAATGTTCGAAAAACAAACAAAAGCAAAATAACAACCTCTCAAATGTGCAAATATTTGTATGTTAAATAAGAGATACGTAATAAACAAGGATCGTAAATTTTAGAAGTAAATTTTGAAGTCGTTTCGGAAACACAAATGTCAAATATAAAGAGGTTCTGCTATTATCTACCCATTTTACGTTCTCTCACGTCATCCTCTTAGTGTTGTTTTCATAAATAGCGTATTTTATTACGAGGCAGTCTCTGCCAAGATGTTCGAGTTAAACAGCACATCATTTCCACATGATTGCCATCCTCTACACAATGCCCATATATTATCGATTTATAACAATTATTAAATTTAATATCAAATCTATCTATAACAAACTATTTATATCAGACAAGTAAGGTATCTCTCCAGTCCCCGCTGATACGAGCAAAATTGGACGTAAATATAAAATTATAATTTTCTTTCGTAACTTTTCAAAACAAACGACGGACTTTAAAATGATTTATTATTTTCTATGATAACGACAGGGTGTCATTATTCACCGTGTACACAACTGATCTTAATCACAAAAACACTCCTTAAAACTTATCACCAGGGGTCGTATATTCAAGAGCCGAGCACGCTTCAATGCCAGCAAGATGTACATATCTGAAACATTAGTATGTAACACAATCAATATACACTCTATCACTAAAATAAAGGTAAAACGCAAATTATTCTTGCATCAGGGATAAGCGATTACAATACTCATTTAATAGCTTCATGTGCGGCGGCGCAGCGCCGGCACAAATCAGTCTAATGAGCGGATCACATGAAAGCCTTTTAATTTCCCATTTCGTGCGGGCACGGCGATATCGAGTGACTGTTATTAATATAGAAGCAGGGCCGGTCGCCGGTGGCGGCGCTCCCGACAGCCTCGATTACGGCCGACCGTATGGAGGTATCGCGGGCGCTCTCCGCAACTTATCTCCCGCTATTAATTACGCTTAGATATGCACCAGACAAGTTTTAATGCAACTGCTTCATTTGTTGCTGCAGCGAGAGTGCCATATCGGAGACGTTATAGAAGTGATAACTTTGTGCGGGTGACAGCCGGCCGGACGCCGAGCGCGAGCGCTAGAAACAACGTACTATCGGCCAGTGCGTAGATGACTGATAGTTCTGTCCGAACGTGGTACATTTAACACCGATACTGATCTACTTATAAATCAGTTAGCCGGCGTTTTGCAAGCGGCCAGTACAAGCGTGCAGTACACGATTAACGCAATTACAGCTTCTGTTCGTGAAAGAAATCGCAATAAGATCAGGTGGAACCGCGGGCGGCGCCGGCAAGCGGATAATAACACCCCACCAGGCACAAATAGAACGGTGTTGCACATCGAGAGGGGCAACTATCGTGCTCTAAATCATTTTATATTGTAAGCACGTCCATCAGTTTAAGATTCAATTATTAATTTTATGATCGCTACGACCTCCTACCGCCAACATACCTGCTTATTTCTAAACAAAGATATTTGATCATGTTAATTTTATGTAGTTTCCTCGAGTGTAACTCATTTCAAAACTAGTATTTAATAATTAAAGGTTGTGATAGCTATTTAAAATTGCACTTAATCATATAAGTACAAAGCTTATTCTTGTAAATAAACACTATAATTTCATACCGAGATAAGGGCTATTCTGAAAAATACTGTTTTAAAAACTTACTTTAAATTTAATCGCTATGTCTATATAAAAAGCTGACTACTGACTATAAAAATCCTCGTCTTCAATATATAATTGTCCCACTGTTTGGGAAGGGACAAAAAACCTCAGTATTTCGAAATCGTTTACTATCTCATAAATTATACACTAAAATAAAATGCAATTTCTATGTTTCCCGTGATTTTATGTATAACATTACCAGTTATTAGCCAGATTAGGTACCTCTCCTAAATAGCCGGTTATGTTTTACTTCTGAAAAATAAACCTAGAGTCATTTAGACACCTAAAGTCATAATATTAAATATATATGCTTAGTTGAACTATACGGTTCGACCGGAGAAGTACCTACTACCTACCACCGTCACACCTATTTCTATCATGAAACGAACCCACTTACGAGACGACTATCTCAATACCGCGAATGGCGACTCTGTTTGACTTCCATTAGAACCTCTATTCTATGTAGAGCTGGTTACAGATGCCTATGGGCGCCGGTAGACACTTACGTTCAGATGGACTGAATGTTCATTTGCTACTTTACCTTTATACAAAATTATAAAAGCCATTATTTTACTTTTTAGGGACGACCTGCGTGGCGGAGCGGTCATCATACCGGTATGACACGCAGTGAGTCCCGGGTTCGATCCCCGGCCACACACAAATGTGAATGTTGAGTTTATATTTCTGTTCTGGGTCTGGGTATTTGTGTATAGGTCTTTGTGTGTCCATGGCCCCCACTACACAGGAAAAAATCCTACTGTTGTGCTATGAGTGTAGAAGTGAGTGTAGAAGTAAGCGTTTAAAGCATTTATGGGCGCCGGTAGACACTTACCTTCAGATGGACTGAATGTTCATTTGCCACTTTAATATAGTAAAAAAAAATAAAAGCCATTAATTTATTATATTTCTGAGTGGAGTCAAAATAGTAGAATTGTCTTAGTTAGCCATTGTACATTTTCGTGGGTTTTCAAGTTCAAAATGTGCAAGCAGTCCGTTATATCAGCAGTCATAACTCACGGACCCGAACCAGTCTGCTAAAAATAATTGTTTCGGAGCGACGTCCTGCGGAGGCTATCTACAAGACTTGTTCCTCCTCTGATACAAACTACGAGAACATCCCGTATCAGGGGATTACAACCTTATATTCGGATTAAAATATCAAACAAAGTAACAAGACTTGAAAGCAAAAAAGCACCAAACATTTTTAATGTGTAATATTTTCTAAGGTATCATTCGAAAATGAAGTAGAAATAATAATAATTTAACGACATTTGGCAGACTTGAATTGTAAATGTGTATTTCAAGACACAATACAAATACACATCTGATAAGTTCTAAATTAATACTTGTAAATATATATCACTTGTTTATGATTAAATGTTATCAAGCCCTGATACAAATATAGCATTACTAAAGAGTTAAGATCATACGCAAGACCTATCCATTAAATTAACAGATCTCGTAATATCAGATACAATTAAACAGGTAATATCTTAGTGTTTCAATAGTAACAACCACTAATCTATTCAAGCTCTAAGAACACAATGAAGGAAATGCTTATCTGAGAGTTATAATGATTTATTTTATTGCGCCAGGACATTATTTAAACCAGCGAGACATATTATAGGGCTAGGCAAATCAGTAAATTAAAGAATATAGTTAAAATATTCGTTATATCGAGTTAGATATTTCTTAAGAATAGCTCAACATAACTCATTCGCAATTTTTAATTTTCTTTTAGAAATTGTGTCGTCTTAAAATGCAAATACGAGTATGAAGAACTTTTAAAGAACGTATAAAATTTATGAAATTAGCTTGTAGTATCGTAAATTAAATATTTGTTTTCAATATTTAAACGAAAATCGTTGTAACTTTGCTCTGCTCTACTTTCTGACAAGTCCTAACTTAGATCCTAGTGTTTAGGGAATACTAACAAATTATGATCTGTAACTCCCTAGTATTAGGGGCTCCTTGCATTTCTCCAACGTAGACGTTTGATGGAGGTATACGAAACTGCAAAGCAGAGGCCGCAGTTACAAAATTGATTTGCAAATCTTCGTAAACAAATAAAAGTGATTATATTCAATAAAATAGCTCTTAAACTATTAAAATTGTTAAAAATATTAAAACAAAAAACCCGACTGCTTAAAACGAAATGTTTGCTCATAAAAAATAACGCTTCTATGAGTTTTTGTCAAAATAGTCATGTAAAAGTATTAATATATAAATTTTTAAATAGGTCTATTTACTAGCTTTCATTTGATACCCATATTGTCGTAATAGTAAAAAAATCGTCCCTCTCCCCCCCCCCGTTTCCTTCATTTCCAGGTGCCATTTTTTTAAATTATATAACCTATGTCACTATGCAAACTGAGACGATTCTAATGATATGTCATACGTCACAATCTGTCAAACCGTTTGGCCTGTAGCGAGTGCAAAAGCAACGGACATACAAACAAACATACATATATACGCTCGAAAAACATTACCCTCATTCTGATGCAGCCGGATATTTACTTAACCACTAAAGATTCAACCACATTAAATACCATAGAATGTGGTAGAACCTTTTGCGGCTCGACTCTGGATGAACCACCGCCATACCTATTTCTACCTAATAATAGCAGTGTTAAGCCAGTGCTTAGTGAACACAGCAATCTATGTTTTATTCTGAAGAGTGTTGTATGGGAGTCATACATATACGAGGTATTCCAACTTGGTCCTCGGAAGTTGTAACCTCAGGAGACAATGCCCGTATCCTTCAAACCTTTATACAGAAACATCAATATCGACGTAAAATGTATTAACACAATTTAGACGATCTACTCAAAAATCTCAAACGTGCCATCAGTCTGAACGCTCAACTAGCTTCCCAACTGGTGTTTCGTCTACACATGTAGATTGTATCAGGGCATTACGTGATCAGAAGTCGGCCTTATCTCGCTGCTGCTGACCGGCTGATGAAACCAGAGACGGCACCCTCCCCGCTAGTATTGCTATAACTCAACACGATAACGCCGTAGCGCCTCTCGGAATTGTTAACGACAAATAACACAGATAACGAAACGGCCACCTAAACGACCATATCTGACATTCGATAATATTTAATAATTATTTACACACATTTATCAGATGGAACCAGACACGTGCTTCGGCCGGTGTCAACATGCTGTTATAGCTAACGTTTATAAAAATAAATTACCTGACCTTTGACGGCTGAAAAGTTTACGCAATTTTATTTTATCTTCGTGTTTTCATCTTATAAGTTCCATTTAGGCTTTGGAGAAAACCTCAACTTATAACTGTATATATTAGCTCAATATGCTGTAACCTAGATTTAAAAGCTTCAACCCTATTAATTATCAAACGGTGGACGCAAGTGCATATAAGATAGTATAAACTAATATAATTCTTATGTAGTCATATCTGTTATGTATTAGTAAAAAATATAAAATTTCACGCATCAGCAGTAAAACGTCATAAAGCTTTTAGGCTTGGTGTGATTTGCTTTAATAATAATAAATAAATGTCCCTATCACAAAATCTGACAAATAACTATGGAACAAGTGCTTCGGCGTCAGTTTTGTGGGACCACTAGCGGTCAGTACTCAACGTGCCCTCACTTAATGTCATAAATAACTTTGTCAATCTGCTAACTTAATAGCATAATTTATCCGTCTCAGGACAACATAACGAGCAAAGCCGATAATAAACCAGAAAAGCCATGAGGTGATAATAGCTGCCCGTAAATAATGATTCCTGATTGCCGGTCCACACCTCAACGCAGGTCGTCGCTAAAACATAATACCGTTGAGTGTATCTGGCAAAACGTTAGTTTGTAATACTAACGTACAGATAATACCACTCTTCCTGTATTGTGTATGTCCGTAATAGCGAGATCTGACCCCGCAAGTTGTCCATGTCTTTTATTCAGTAGAATGCAATAGGAGTCTAATTAACGCCAGTGTTCGGACACGGCCTGCATCGAGGATGTTCCGATTAGAGCGGCTCGCCCGTTAAGGAGAAACAATCACATCTCCTACAAGGAATGGGCAAGATTAGCCACTTCCCCGCCGCACTGTTTACAAGACGACCGTTGAGAAACAAAGGACGAAGATTGCGATTGAACGAATTTCAATTTATGTTATCAATCTACAAGAATTGTCCTTAAACATACTCTTTTATATTTGTTGTCTGCATTAATACAAAAAGCATGCAATGTCGCGAGCCGACCGCAAGCGCTTAGGAAGAAGCAAAGCAACATCGCAGCGGGCTTGGAGCGACGTATGCCGCAGTAAACGGTTGCTGTGTCGATATGTTCCCCGATAGCCACCGCTCCACCGACCGCACCATTTATTCATGGTGCAATAAATTCAAATTACCGGATTAACAATAGTACGGATAGCATCTTTCGTACCGATACTCGCGCACCGATATTGACGATGTAAACTGCAAATGCTCTTGACTTTATAAACGTCAGTAAATCTGTCGCAATTACTGTGATAAAAACGTGCTCTAAACGGATTTATAGCGCTCGAGTATATCAAAATGTCGTCGTCCCCACTATACATTTAGATGTCGTCTTTAAAAAATAATCTTGAGACATCAAACAAACATTGGGATTAGGAAGTTGGTTATTTATATATATTTTATTTTATGAAAATGTTATATCCAAAAATATTTTTCAATTGAAACTTGATAATAGTTCAATGTTTATTAATAAATTGCTATCAATAAACGTCTCAGGCGCACCTCAGTTAAAGCTCATGAGCCTTGTATCAGTCGCTTGGTGGACGCTATATAGCGCAATGAAATCCTACACCGCGACGAATCGAATGCTGTCCTGTCGCGTTTGAAATTTCTGCAATATTTCGCCCTTTTCACGCAGATATCCTCGGCCCGTGTCTAAACCGCCGGACGTGAAACACAATATCTTCGAGTGCGCTCCATAATTTATACGCACTGGTTTCGATGTGGGTAATGTATTAGTCAAGGTGTAGTCTTAAATTGTGACCTATCTGATAAATGTGCCAAAAATAAAAGTTGCAATAAAATGGAAGTACCGTAACTCACGCGTAATTGCTAAAGCGTCACATTCCAACGCAACGTTTACCTAAATAGATTCAAATGAATGCGTGCGATTAGCGTAGGCACTCTACGCCGGCACAGCGTACATCAGGTCGACGCCGGAACTAGTTTGATGTGTTACTACATTTAATTGGCATCGGATGACAGCGCTCGGGAACTGCTCATCAATCGACGATAACACAATTGTTATTAATCACGACGTCGTATTATATTACGTAACGATATCATCATACAGTTAGATGCATGGTTGCATAAATTGATGCCTTAGAGCCATAGGTAGTTATATAATAATAACATGTACAGTAATGTTCGAATTTATTAATTATACTAAACTGTTCATTTTATCGACATAATTCTGTTTCTTTACGCCAATACCAAATTTCATTTATAATACTCACGAGTGTACTAAGCAGTCATACATCAAAAATTAATGTATTTGTATTTATGTCTGTGATTTGGCTTTTTTTACGTACTCGTATTTATCTATAGCTACCACGACAAAGTTAACTCAGTACGGAACTATGAATGCAAAAAGCGCTTTTTTTTATAAAATGTGTAGATACCGCTAGTTATGTTTAATTGGAAGTAAATACTTCCAATCAAACATAATCGGTATCGGTTCTAATGAACAAGAACTGCTCACGGTCAGTCAATTTTCTGTTCTTCAATGGCAAGGAACTGCTACAAATTATATAGACAATGCAAAGTAGCGAATTCAAAGCTACCATTTTTCATATTTGAAACCTCCCAAAATTTCATTAGATATGAATCTATTAATTTCTAATGTGTAAAACACTCAAGTATTAGGCACAGGTGAAGCTAATACAGGCGTGTTAAAAATGTCAATGCAACTAAAAATATTTAAATGAGTACAAGCTGAACTGGCAGCTCGCCAACCGAAATACTATATTCCGCAAAATAATTGTAAATGGAGAGAACATAGAAAAAGGCGTATAAGTGTAAACACTTATACATATTAAAATATAAAAGAAACATGAGTACCGAATTGATAACCTCTTTCCATCGGGAAGTAGTTTAATTAAAATGCATTATTTTCAAAATAATAACAATAATTATATACTTTATTATACTCAAATAGAAGCAAAAAAATTATATAATGAAAATTTACAATTTAGGAGTAAGTTAAAGAAAAGCTGATTTTAAGAATTAATCACCAGTTAGATACGAAAATGCATGGGCATGCATCGTTTTGAATTATTCTGAAGTTAAACCAACTAAACAACCGTCTTACGTAAACCTTCATACCTGAAAATTTTCCCTTGCTTTCATATCTGAAATGTAACACATATTGAAAATTGATCACGACGGGTAAATAAAAATTATGTAACACTATTATCTATGTTTCATTTAGTGGGAATGGCTTACTTGTAATGAACCCCAGACTCCTATGTCAAGTGAGCATTACCGCCCATACCCGACTTAAAATCAACTCCTAAAATAAAACAAGAATTCTATGTGTATTCAATCACGTAACTGCTCTTAAGGACTAAGTTAAAGTCTCACATCAAAATAAGTAGGGTAATATGCTATTTGCAAACGATTATGTATAGAATTTATTTAAGTCACAAGTAAATTTTATTCCGAGAAGCCATAATGATTACTAAGGTGGAACAATTATGTACCTTGTTTTGAAAGAGAGCCAAAAATTTTCCACTCCCCAGAGTGGAACTTTCCATTCCTCATCTTTGGGGAATGAATACACCGCCCACTGCGTATGATTTTAGATACATTTAATTATTCATGTAAAATCGACCAAGTGCGAGTCGGACTCGCGCACCACCATTATCTATAAACAAAAATTTTAACAAAATATAAAACCGACTTCCAACTTAATGGCCAACTTCTATGATTTAGCCATTTAGAACACCTTGATGTAAGGGTTGAAAAGTTGAAGGTCAAATTTTTCATCTTATATCTTAGCTTAGCTTAGTAATATTATATATCCGTGAGCACCAAATGGTCAGCTTCTTTGGTGTATACTTAATGCTCGTTCCAAGTTTCATGAGAATTGGGTTCGTAGCCAGGTTGGGTTATCCCAAATTATTAAAAAAACAGGGAGAGTGATGGTGGTTTCCACCCCATAACTAGAAGAGTTTACCATCGAATCACACCTATGTCCAAGAAACTAAGTTCCGTAATAAAATTTCCCACCAAATGAAAAAAAAAAAATTGAAATCGGTCCAGAAACACTCGAATTATTCAAGATTATAAGAAATCGAGTTTTTCCAATTGTCCGGAAAAAATGCTGAACATTTTTCAATTTCCATAAATTGGGACCCCCTGTGAAACTAGCCGCATACAATCTCGGTCGAATCGTGTCGAATGGAAGCGGCATCAAGGTAATATGCCCGAACATACATGAAAAAGGGAAGTCGGATAAAAATACCTTTGTTGTGTTGAGCCCCCTGAGCCCCCTTTAATATTTATTTTATTTTGTTTTAGTATTTGTTGTTGCAATTGAAATTTATCATTGTTTGTGAAATTTTCCACTGTCTAAGTATCAAGGGTTTCTTTTTTAGCCTTTGGGTACGGTACCCTAAAAGCGAATCTGTGACGTCTTTCTATATCGCCTATTGCGTACACTCCTAAGGTTTCTATGATCAAAAATAATATAATATCACAAGGATTCAGCTTGACAACATTTTTATGATTGGCATCATCGCACTTTGTATTAGGTTGGTAACCAAAACAGTATATTAATAACAAAAACAGAACATTTCATTAAAATTCGAAGGGTTTTTTAGTTAAATCTCTTAAAATAATAAATTCAATGGAGTAATCTTTATAAATTGCATGTTTCAATAAAAATAATCGTAATTACTATTAATATTATTTCAAAAGAGAATTTAATGTTCTTAACAGTAAAAACAGTGGAGATAATATGTATTTTATGATAGATAGTATTAGAAGTTAAGTAATTTATTTAACTTCGATTCGCTTTAATATTCGCATGTTTTTAATAATCATATCTTTAAATGATTGTACGAAAGTAACCTCAGTTGACCTTTTGACCGTAGTCGGGTTTAACTATAGCAATTAACCTATAAATGTATGTACAATATGCCGGTACGTTGGTGCGTTTAGCTTGAGTTATCGCTTTCGCCGGTAATTTGCAAGCTCAGGATTGGTGGCGTGGACGCCTCGGCTAGAGGCTGAGCTCGCGGCGCCGAGGTGGATTCGGCCGGTGGTCGAGCCTGCGAGCGATTTATGCTACGCCACGATAATGGCGGTATTAATGGAAATTGACACCGCGCCGGACTCGTCCCGGCCGTGGGAGAGACCTCACCAGCGCCGCTTAAGGAAATATAATATTAGCACTGCAATCATGATATAATAATCTAAACCTCACTCACCATTTGCCGTGAAATGACTTGTCTTCACAGCGATCGCGGCACTCAACGGTGGTAATGAATTCGATGACTGCGATATCAATATCTTGAGCATTTTATTACAGATTTTAAACCCCGGCGGATTGATCTTAAATCGATATGTTAAACTGTCAACCTTTACCCATAAAATTAATACTTAAAATAAATATTAATAATAACCAAAATTAAATAATTATTCCCGCACAAAAAAGTACTTTGAAGTTACAAACTGCAATCATGTTTACCTCACTCTATTCGCAACAAAGATAATCCTTTAATACCTAATATAGCTGCAATATATCAAAGTAAATAGATACCTATGTAGGTTGTAGGTACATATTTAGGTTTGTTTCTATCACAACTATCACAAGGGCCCATTACACTGAGCTGAGTTACGACATGATATTGAACTAGAGACGGATAGCCCAACTGTCTCTTAGCCCTTATTTATTGGCATATAATGGGTTCTAATGGACCCTATTCAATCTACCACCTGGATATCCTTCAATCCGACCAGCAACAGATTAAATATCGGAATGAAGGGTAAATATCATACAGTCACGAACAATGATGTAAGGTATATCCTAAGGTTTTATTATTTCAATATAGCAACAATAAATTATTTCTGAGTAAAATTAAGTTTGACTATAATAATTTTAAGTTAATCTTGCAGCCCATAGACACCATCTTAGATTAAACAAAAATTTAACAAAGTCGATCATAGTATAATCTGATCAGCTTTATTTCTCGAGAATAATGTTTCATATTATTAATACTTGTAGTTAGATACCATTATTGGATGTTTTTTTTTTTAATTTACTTACACATGGTACATACAGTTACAATTATAAATTTCTTGCCAAACTACAGTTCGTTGGGAAATAACATGCTCAGCTATTAAATACTAATATTTGTACCCCCTGAGAAAATTTTAACATTAAACTATGTTATATTAATATAAAACTTTAATTCAATTAAACTGCTACCTATTTCTGTTACGTCATATTACCATACTCTGATACAAAACCGTAGTCGATATAAAAACAATCACAGCTGTTAGATGTTTTTGAGATTTTTGTATGCATGTGTTCACGTGGCACAGGTCTGTTAGGGGCGTGTCTCGACTGGACGTACGGGAATATTCATAACGCGGTAAGTTTCGATTCGACTGGTGATTTAATTGATACCCGACCTGCATCGCAGACAACCGCACGTACGGACAAAACGTAATTGCTCGTTAAGGCGGGATAGTCGATTGTTTCTCGATAATCAAAATAAAAGAACACTTCATAAACACTGAGAAATTCAAGGGCTCTCTGACAAACGATCCGAGCGAGCGTGTTGTTATTGTTTTGAAACAAATGAACTTTATAATTTTATTGATACAAATATTTTAGTTACAAGACTAATCATTTCGAAACAAGTAATACACATTTCTCGCGTTTCTACAACTGATACGGCAGATGATGATATCAAAGAAGGTGAGCAACAAATAAGTACTGCTTCGAATTTATTTAGACCGTTCGTCGATAACACGCAGACTCGGGTTCTTTTATTTGCACAACACGACGGACGCAAGTGCAATTTATTGATACTGTGTTCGATAACCAGTAGGTACATCCCACGCCGCGTGCACACCACACAATGATCACGAAGGCGCGCGCCGCCCAACATTTACAAGTATTGCGCCCTTCAGAAGGAATTGTGATACGGACCTATGCTAAATACACTCCATAAATACTCGAGGTTATAGTGTCGTAAAAACAAAGTCAAGCTGTGCGGACAGACTATGCGGCTATAAAGAACAGGCGTCATCGCACCTAGCTCAAGCACTCAAGCGACTTCATTCATTTTGCTACAACGTCTGAAAGTGATATTTTCTGTACCTACATTGTACTTACTTTATTTAGATCCTTAATATTCATACAGATGATTCAATGAAACGCAATACAATAAATGCTTTATAAAAATATATGCAGAATTTTTACAATTTTATTTTTGTTTATTCTTATTTTATAATCGATTTTATTTGATTAAAAAACGATAACTGTCAGTCATAAGCAAACATATTTACGTGTGTTAGTTTAAAAAGTCATTTTTATTGTCTCTGATTATGTCCGCGGAACACCTGCAGTGACTAACGAAAAAGCAATTTAGTAACCATCCAACTGCTTTTTCGTTACTAATTCATGTAGATATGCCAAGAGAGGTGCATCACCTGGGGTTAATATACAGTTCCAGTACAGGTGTAATACTTCATAAAAAGGTTACAGATCTTATTCTTTTGTGGTACAACATACAACAAGCATTTCACAGGACGCAACATTTATTCACCGCTGCTTATATACATCTAGAATATTGTGTTTTAGCAGAACTCGACCATAAATGTGTTACCACTACAATCTCGGCAATTTAAAATGCTTCATCGTTATTATAATCTTCAAACTAAAATACAAAGCACCACCGGCACGTCATAGCTGTGTTATAACAGATATACTTACCCGATGTTTGCCTGATCTAGAAGACGCCGTAAAGAAGGGAATCGAACTCGTATTACAAAATCTCTACATACTTATTAGATAGGCTATTACCCAGACCTTATACATATAGACTGTCAACATTATTTCGAATTAGCTATTAAGTACAGTGCATATTTTTCTATAATTGAAAATATTGTTAGCAATTGTTTCCCATTCCCAGAATTAAATTTGCTATGAACAAAACCTTCCTATAAATTATTATGACGTAAAGGACATGAAGAGTTTCTAGGTATTATTTACATCCACTTCGTTTTCTATTACTTTATTAATTCAAAGAAACAACTGAAAAGAAAGTGTTCAAAAATAAACCCAACAAATAAAATTAACATTTGGAAGTTTTATCGATATTTAAAAATAAAGGTCAGCCCGTAATGGCTCGTAATACGATAAAATGTTTTCATAAGGCTTTATTTATACATTTCATTAAACGCCCGTAATCGAAATTGAATACATTACGTTTTAAAAATTTTCATTTTAAATATTTTTACTTAAAATCAATATGGAAAATAAATATGACAACGGTACACTCACGGAAGACTAGGGATGTGAAAAATAATAATCGATTAAAAAATAGACGATTTTTATAAATCTATTTGTCGACCAGAAATAATCGATTTTAAATTAATCGATTTTTCATTCATACTTACGATTTTTTGCCGTAGCTCTGAATTATAATACTAAAAAGATTATTTATTTCGTATTTTTTCGTACTTTCGATACTTTAACAGCAGCTCTATAAT
>DWNE01000272.1:0-32908 GCA_018249875.1 Cecropterus toxeus | reverse complement strand
TCCCGCTCCAGATAAGATCCTGAGGACTTGTTGGTTATTCTCGTTTAAGGGTCACTCTTTTTAAACCAGAATACCGCAGTGTTCAACAACGTGGTTATTAGGAAAATTGGTGTGGAAAAATAGGTACTGGTGACGCTGAAGTCGTACCACAAAAAGTTTATCTCGTACAATTACGAGTAGGATATTCCTTTTGAATCTTATAATAAGAGATGGCATTGCATTGATCTTTTTGTCTTGGTGTGCCTAAAACCTACATGTCATCATTTTTAACTAAGTAATGATAGTAAGGTCAACTTGGGTAACTTTAAATGATTTTCTTAGATTTTTTTAAATATAAAAGAATGAAATAACGTTATTATATGTATGTTTTGTTGAATAACAAGTGTCCTTTTATACCATTTTTTAATTTTTTTACTGCACGAGTATTTTAAAAAAATGAGAGAAGATGGGGCTTTACAGCGCTTTCAAAGCTAACTTAAGTTTTGGCTAACTTTCAACAGAATTATTTTGGTAAAACAAATTCCTTGAGTATGATAGGTGTCATGGGTAATTGAACTTTTATTTTAAATGGTTAAAGATTAAAAAGACCGCGAACAGAAAAATTAAAAAATGCGGCAAAAACTGTATGAAAACTTTTAATTTTAAGTGACATTTGATATTACACTTTTGATATTACACTAGAATATTTGGCATTACCATTTTACGCAGTTATCAGTTGTATATCGGGCTAGAAGTGTTGGGACAAAAATAGAATTATGAAACCAGTTTTATTCAAAATTACACGGAAATTCAACGTTACCCAACTTGACTGTAATAAAATAAGTCTTTGCTTAATACAATTTATATAATATATTCTTAATTGAAGAAACGATGTACACTAAGAGATATTAACTATGTATTTCTTATTAATTAAGGTCCCTATTCAAATGCATTATGTTGACATTGTTGAGTCAACGTTTAGAAATAATCACTAAACTGCGAATTACGATTATTCGTGACTGATAGACAAGGATCAATCAGTGCTCGTTGTATTGTTGTGTACGTTATTAGATTAATTTATCTTCAGTCACGATATTGTTACCTAGGTAGGTACCTAAATTGCCCAGGGAAGTTTATCCGCAAATGTAAACAGACAGGAATTTTTAGTGTTCTGTACCCAAAGGGTAAAAACGTAACCCTATTAGGTACTATGACTCCGCTGTTCGTCTGTCCATCTCTCTGTCACCAGGTTGTATCTCATGAACCGTGATTGCTAGACAATTCAAAGTTTCACAGACGATGTCTTTTGCTGCTATAATAAAAACAAAAAACGTAATAAAATAAAATTTTAAGGGGGCTCCATACATAAAAACCCGATTTTTGCCGTTTTGTATAGATAATAGTACGGAATCCTTCGAACGCGAGTCCGACTCGCACTTGACCGATTTTATATAAAACGGTAAAGATACTCAGGCTCAGTAACAAAATTTATCTAATATTAGTGTAACACACCTACTAATCTACTTTAAAGTTACCCGTATCGATATCAACCTCAAAAGTGGCGAGTCTTCGGCAATTCTCTTACCAACAAAGTTTACGCCCCAATGCCGCTGCGAAAAGTATATTATTTCGAGGTCAAACGTATACCATTCACATATGTTTGGAAAAGTTACTAAGCAATATGATCGGTTATTAATGACGTCTAGTTTTGATCGATTTTTTTTTATAAAATTACATTCGGAAGACCTTGACAGTCACGTTAAGACTATGCTTTCAATTCCGCCATTCACGATACGAAAACTATATTTACTTTACCGTATCCTAGACTGAGAGGGTTAATTAAATACAACTGCTGATCGTTTGAAAGTGAATCGAATTATTGCAACTTTGCCATTAATTTACGGAACACATTAAAACATCTTAAATTAAATAGGTATACCTACATTTCTCGTAAGGTCCTCGAGTGGCGACCACGTCTAGGCAAAAGGAGCACAGGTCAGCCCCCGACCAGGTGGACCGATGACCTAAAGAAGATAGCGGGAAACCGTTGGATTCAGAAGGCACAGGACCGGTTGGAGTGGCGCCGTTTAGGGGAGGCCTATGTCCAGCAGTGGACCTCGAAAGGCTGATGGATGGATGGATGGACCTACATTTCAAATCAGAATATAATAAGTTTCAATTTTCACTTGTAAAAATTAGAATACCCATATACTACGATGGTAATGTCAAGAGATGATAACAAGGGGAAAAAAATTAACATGTAAATAGGAAATAAGCATGCAATCTATCAGATTTTTTGTGGTGAATTTCATTAACTTCATTTAGAACATGGGTTTCCCTGCATTACAAATGCGTTGCCACACCCGAGGACTACGATGATCGCCTCATAGATGCTCAAATACTGTTTCACGCTAGAAATATGTGTGGAAGTAGTATCTTCCCAGACGTACCATACTACTTGTACCTACTAGCTTTGGACTAGTACATAATATACTAAATCATATATTATTCCTTATTACTATCTCACAGTGGATTTTCATTGTAAGTAGGTACCTATACTTGTGTATAGTAAAAAAAAAAATAACCATACTTTCCATTTTTTGATGGCGGTGAAGTGGGCAGTTTTCTCTGTTTATAATAATTATTCTCGTCACGTCCAGAAATGCAATATTTGAGAATATAGTCCAATAAACATGCATGTAGGCATGCGATGAAAACGAACGTGCATACTGGACCGTGGAGGACCTCCACACAATGCCATTCGCGTAGATTTCATTTTCAGGTTACCAAAAGTGGGTAGCTAATTAATGTGAGTAATATTTTCACAACATGTATTGTGTTAATAATAAAGAAATAATATTTATATTACTGTTACATAATATTAAAGTTATATTGTAGTATAAAATTCAATTTTATTAATAGATTCATCGATGTTTACTAAGTAGGGTACCAACATAGTACTATGTAGTAACCTATCTAGAATTCGATTTTACTAAGACGTTCACGTAGCCAGGACGCGGATCTTGTAGATCCAGTCACTTCTCCAAGGTCCCATACGTATTAGGAACGGATTATGTCTATGAAAGCACATTCTTAATTATTTCTAATAAATTAAAAATTAAACCAAATATTGCAGTAATCTAAAGCGAACCTTAAAAGTTCAACTGATATATCTTGACTTCAAATATCAAAGATGGTAAAGCTGCTAAGATTTACTATGTTGGCACTCGCGCATACGGTAGCAACAGTGTTTTAAAAATTCAACTGTTTATTTTGATCGATTTACCATCCCATAAAACATTTCGCATTTTAAGGCAGTCTTATGATATGAGTCGTTGGTGCCTCTTAGTTGCCAGAGGTAGTCACGTCGAATTTTGAAGGTAGAGTTATTGTTTTATTTGGAGTTACTATTAGTCATTAGTGTAGGTATTAGGTGGTAGACCAGTAATTTTCTAATTCGTCTATTTATATAGAAACATGATTAACTCGATATCGCCGTAGACGTAGTTATGTAATTAGTAAACAAGTTTGAGCCCCTTGAACTCTACCATCTGCAGTAAAGCCCTGGTGTTTGACATATTGAGCATAGCGGCATAAATTATATGCTCTGTATGTAGCTGGTACGCAATCAGATGCCTTTCAGTCACGGACATTACGGTTCCGGTATTTAGTTGATTTACTAGTAGACGAATGACTAATAGACGATCAATTAAATGATATGTTCGGACATAGATTATTATCTATGGTTGGATATGACGCATTTGTTTTATAGTATCCACTTTGTAGGATTATTAACAAATCAGTGGGTAAAATTATAAACATTTAAAGGTTTACGTTAGTATAGATTGTTGTCGAATATTTTAGATGTCATATATGAAAAAGAATATTCAATGCAAATCTCATATCTTTATGTCGATATCAGTTATGTTTACATTGACATAGTAGGCATCTTTAACGTGAATCAAGTATAGCTACTATTTATTGATTATGCAATGTGTAATATAAATGCAGGTAGATATATATTTAGTAATACATTTGCCATCATGTTGTTGCGTTAATTTCACACGCGTTGGTACCTATGTTAAAACCACTGATAAATAGAGCTATCGCCGCTTAATGACCTCTTTGAATTGATGATCTCGCTGTATTCTTCGACATAGCTGTTGAATTAAAATTTCTTTAGGCGTGCCTTGAGAAAAATATGCGTTTTTTGTCAAACTTAACGGATGTACTTATCTATAAGCTAGAGCTTATTCTTAATAATAGTATCCGACTTTTTTCTCTGTAAATATGATCATATTTCTAATTATATACGTTAGCTTAAATGGATAACCATTTGTCAAAGGTGTATTTCAAGTAATCATTATGTTCTGTATTCTATTTTACACGTTCCAGCGTCTCCGTCGTATTTAAATGAAAATGTCCAGTACCACTGCTCGTCACGAGTGGGCTTCGTTGATCTAGAATTTTAAAACTCGATATTCCACAGTCTAACTGTAGTTATTTCTGGCATTTCTTTACTATACAGGCGATACTACAGTGGAACACCTTTCTCGAAAACAAGAGAAAAGCTATATGCAGGAGCACATTCAAAAGGGATTGTGCGGGAACATTATTTACAACTGTCAATCAACATTTCGAGAATTCCTTGAGAATACCACTAGGCAATAGGTTTACCATTGTAACGATTATTTTAAGGTGTTTCTAAAGTGTAAATAAAAAAAATGTTAAATATTTGCATTTTTAATATCTAACTGGTAAACTGATAGGAAGTATAAAATAATTTATTAACAATTGCCCAAGAAGAAGTTTCGCGTGCATTTAAGGACAGTAGTGTCCCCTTCTCTGATCAAACGATTGCTTGACCAGTTCTGATGCAAACATTGTACTAGCACCTAACTATTTAAGATTTATTTTCCATCGGATACGCAACAGGAATTTAGGTAGTGAAAGTAAAACTATGTTACGGTGTTGAGCCTATTACGACTGCTGTTTAAGTTCGTAACTAACGTGAAATAGGCTCGGATTTTCTTTTTTATAATACTTTGTATGATAATAGCCAGCTTCTTGTTGTGTTTCTGCGTGTCTAATAAAATTCACATAAGTAAATTACGCGCAATTTGTTACTTAGTATGTATAACTGATAAATATTTAGTTTGATGGGTGTAGGCCGGTAACTATTAGATCTGGTAAGAGTAAAACATTTCTTAGTTTCTCTTAAAGTCTTTCAAGGCACCTAGAGGACGGGGGGGCAAGTAGTAAGTACAAGATTGGGGGCAAGTAGTAAGTAAACTTATGTTTGACATCTATTTTCTTTTTGTTTCAGTCATCCCAGCAATAGCACAGTCTATAACGATCTCTCCAAATGGTAACAGTCCTGAAGTCAAGATGGCAGGAGGAATGTTGACTGATGTACCTCGAGAATTGGTTCAAGTAACTGCTAAGTCATCTAAAGATACAAAGGGTGTCAGGCAACCTGGAAAAAATTTAAACACAACAAGACTTTCTTTGAATGAAAGATATAGGAGGCTGATACCTTACATGACTTTTTACTATGCAAATGATGCAGCATCACCAACAACTGAGGATACGAAAAATATTGAAGTTGAAAAAGCACAAATTGTAGAAGCAAATACTTTTGATGAAAGTCAACGTCAACCAAAAGTTATTTATTCGTCGCACAGGCATAATAATATTCCAAGATATCAAGGAAATCGATTGACTCAACATAATATTGCCTCAGCAAATCCTTCAAGATTATATTACAAAGAAGTTCCTGTTCTGTATCAGAACAGTCCTAAAGTGTCATCTAACTATAACCCGCTGCTGCTAGAGCATAATATTTTAGATAACCAGGACAATAATTTTATAAGATTTATTCCAAAACAAATAAAGTCGCCCAGCGCTCCTTTTGCACCCATTAATAGAAAACCTTCTGTAAATATCTACAATAATAATGACGCTGCTAACGTACAATATTATATTTTTGAAAAGGACCCTGCAACAAAATATAAGCTAGTACCGTACGAACAAACTCCACCTATAAAATATGTACCCGAAATTGAAAATGGCAACTTATCGAAAAAACATCCCTCATTAAGTTTTCAAAAAGAAACAGTTTATATTAATCACAGACCTGCTCGACCACAATATTATTACGATAGTGTTAATGCTCAACCAGCTAAGTCCAGGAAGCCGCCAACCACGATTTCCGAAAGTTATTATGAAAAGAGACCGACGTTGTTAGTCCAACCAGTCATAGAAAGTGGTTTTAGGCCTATTGTTGGTTCATCAATATTAGCTACTGAAGCCGCTCCATATACTTCGCTATCACATGAAGCTCCACTTGCCACTGATCTAGAACAGAAGGATAATGTTGCGCCGTTAACGGATTCTTCACCCCTCAAACCGATAAATAACGTACAGTATCAGTACATAGTTGAACAAACGACACAAAGTCCGACGGAGAATGCACCTTCTAATACCATTAGTTTAGCAGATCTTTTGAATTCGCTACAATTGAATAAAGCCATTCCTAAACCAATCACTAGAGAAAATATTGGTTCTTCTATAAGAACTTTGTTGCAAGTGTTAACTGCTTTAAAAGCAACACCGCCGCAAAATGACGTTGATCCACCAGTTTTAAGTACTCCAAAGCCATTTGAAGCACCTGCAATTGCAGCAGTGACAACAATAAAGCCTATTCAGAGCACACTGGTACCCGAATCAGAAGAAACAGATTTTCACGAGGAACCATATCTTGCGCCCGTCCAAACTCCATCTCAACATCTAGATGGTAAGAAAAATCCTTGTCATTGGAGAAACATCTTCTATTCAAGTAAATTACGTAGGTTTCTCAGATTTTATAGATATCATAACATATTTAAATTTCAGATTATCCATCGAGTGGCAGCACTAGTCAGCGGTTCCCTCTGCCTATTACATCTGACGACGAAGGTGGTACTCCGGGACGACCGGGAGTTGACTATCCAATCTTAACAGTGATTCCACCGACCAAGTTTGACTGTAAGACTCAGCGTTACAAGGGTTTCTTTGCTGATCCTGAGACTAGATGTCAGGTACCATTAGTTCTTTTACCATTCAGCAAATTTAATATGCGACAAAAGGACCCAGATGCGACTAACTTTCGATACTTTCTTACAGGTTTGGCATTATTGTGATTTAAACGGTGGTCAGGCGTCATTTTTGTGTCCAAATGGCACTATATTTTCACAAGCAGGCTTGACATGCGACTGGTGGTTCAATGTACGTTGCGCCTCTACTGCGCAGCTTTATGTATTAAATGAGAGCCTTTACAAGTATATCCTGCCTCATTCTCCAAAGTTCCCGGAAGATTACAGTGGACCACTGGTTGACAAGTAAGTACCATGTATTATATAATTTTCACATGAGCAAATATAAAGATATGTTAATTCTTCTTGGTACGATACGGAGGTACCTATTGATAGTGACATAGGTAATGTTCTGTTTATAATTGTGTGTAAGTTAAGGGTGCTAATACGATGCATTATAACAACTCTTAGTAATAGAAGTAGCATATTTGTAATTATTTTAGGTCAGACTTTTATTTTAAGTCAGTTACAGATGTCTACGGGCGACAATGACCAATTCTTATCACGAGGCATTCTCATTAATTATTATCATTACCTGTTTCCATGACATAAACAAGAACATATAATTATAACTAAATGATTGATTGTTTCAGATACCTTACACTTAAATTCAAGGAGATGGAAGAACAGTTTAAGAAAAACAAAAACAAACAAACAACGAAAGAAAAGGCAGACTCCAATGAAGATGATTCCAATGAAAATTCGTCTGAAGAAAAAGATGTTACCACGTCTAGTAACATAGCTACAATTGTAAACAGTGATAAGAGTGTTGAGAGTGACGTAGGCAAAGCGGACGTTGTAATAGAATCCCCAGGCACCAGTGGAAACGTTGAGAGGCTACAGGAAAAATAATCCTTCAAAGATGATGTTTACAATTTGTATATACTCGTATGCAAATAATGCGTATGCAATATTATTAAAAACAATTTTAATTGTCAAAAATCGTTCGTCCCAAAGTGGACGTGATAGGGTCTTTAGATGGATGGAGTTCAATTAAAAGCGTGTTCAATTCTTGCAATGTGGATAGACATAAGAAATCTGTGATACTGCCGTGTTCTTCACTAATAACAAATCCATAAAGATTAATGTTTGTTTGGTTATAACTCGAGTATAAAATTTTAATTTATTTCTCGCTAAATAATGGCGGCGCGCATTATATTTATATCCATTTCCAGAATATTATTTATTGAATGTGAACTGCTTGCATAATGTAATTCTTAAGTGTCGTATTTCGTACTAATTAGTATTTAAATGAATTAAACTTGCCATAATTTGCCATGTTTAATTTCAACATTGATCTTATATTTAGTAATGGTCCACATAGTCATAATTTATTTAATTACAGTTAAAATTACTTTAAGGTACCAAAGTGACCAGCTAGTTTCTGTAATTTTGAGTGCATGAAGTAAATCCAAGATTTTGTGGATCTTTATACCTATTAAAGGAAATGAAATGTTCTAGTGTTCTAGGTTTCAAATATTTCTATTAGGTGATTTAAAATGTCAATAACCTTTCATTTTATAATGTAAGGCATATAAGCTTCTATAATTAATGTATTAATACGTAGTTCTTAAGATTTTACTGTTACTTGTAAATTGAAGCCAGTTTAACAGTAAACGTTAAAAGAACAGTTAGTGTTAAAATAAATTAGATTGTGTAAATTTAAAATGAATGAATGAAAGTACTAATTTACGAGTTTAATATCGCAAGACTTATACGTGGAAAATTTACTTGTGTAAATACCTATTTATAATTTAATGAATAATCTGAGCAATATGTTAGTTCTGTAGGCAGGTAGGGAACTAAAAAATGGTTTTTACTTTGGCTCTTCAAGTACATACCTACCACCTACTTATAGTGATATTTGTGCAATGTATTAGTAGTTAGTGACCATACCTACTAACATGTTATTGACCTATTTGCGATAATTGTATGTATAACAAAATAAGAGCATTCGTTTATATGTGTCCTTGTGTAATAACAAAAAATATTAATAAAAATAATGTAAATTATAGAGATTCGTATTTTTATGAGTTTATTTACAGTATAATGTTTTAAACTACGTTTAATATAATTCTTTGATCAGAAATTCATAGCTTTCATCGCATATTGGCCTTACAAATTGATAATGCAACTTAATTACACGTTTGAGCTTTATTATTATACATTAATTGATGAAAATATGTAGCTAATAAAATAGTAACCGAATAGTTGTTTCAAGTCATTGATATACATACATTTTAAAATTGAGACTTATAATTACTGAGCTGAATGTATTTTGGTCTAAGCTAACATTTAGTTAATGATTAAAGATAAAGTTTATGCCTTTCCGAAACATTATTTACAAAACAGTATGATAGATTATATTATGTTGACGTTGTATGAGTACAATTATATAATATAGAACGACAATTAGTTGGACCATTTAAAGCTAATATATCTAAACACTTATGGTAATGTTATTTTACAGACAATATTTATACAAAAATATAATTTGGGGATGAAAAAATTATGTTTAGGAAATAGATAAAATGGCTCCAATTTTCGCCAGACGTGTTAAGTTTTTTTTCTGTATAATTTCGCACACGTTTTTTAGAGTTGATTAATGACTACACTTTTTAATCTAACATTAAGAATCATATATGTACAGACTTCATTCCAATATCATCATCATCAATCACAAGTTGTTGCCTTTCAGTCTTTAGCGTTACCTTCCTTAATTAAGCACACACTTGTTTTTACGTTATGTATGTACCTGGTGAGACGTTTTGAACTTCTCTTTCCTATCGAGATAACACATAGCATTATTAAGCAATTAAGCACAATCCATTAATTCCTTTAGTTATATACTTTGACATATTCGTAAGAATAAAAATATACACAGATAAGGATATCATATTCATATGTATGTAAGCTAAATTTACATTTACAAGATTAGTGAGAATTTTCTGGTATGTTTCTGTTTTTTCGTAGACGTATGCAAGAAAAAAAAATAGGTATGATGATTTTACAAGAGAGCTTATGATTTTATGTACAGGTATGTTTTGATTTTTTTTTTTACCGAATTCATTTAATTACCCTGTTAGTGATAACACATTAAATACGATACTTAACTACAGAACAATAAATAATGCACGAAAACGTGCAGTAAATAAGTATCCCTAATCATATATAGACAAATGTAAATGCGCGTCAATACAACGATAAAACTACATTTTACATACACTCAACAAGAACGGAAATACGTGTAGTGGTCGACCGCATCGACGTCACGGTCGGTCGGGGTCGGGTGCGGTCGGGTGCGGTCGGGGTCGGTCGGGGTCGGGCGGCCTAGTGCTTGAGCAGCAGCGCGGCGTGCTTGAGGCGCAGGTGCGAGCGCAGCGTGTCGATGCGGCTGTAGGTGGCGGGGCAGTAGGGGCACAGCGAGCGCTGCGCCGTGTGCGAGTGGTAGTGGTGCCAGCGGTTGGACACCTCCTTGCCGCAGGACTTGCAGCGCCACAGCGCCGCGCTGTCCGCCGCCGCCACGAACATGCTGTGGTACGAGTACTGCGGGCCGTGCGCGCGCTCTGTAACCAACCCGCGATGCCCGTCACCGCCCTCTACCGTCCATCCTCTACATCGGGCTTTTGCGGCTAATTTGTAGTACTGTCGCACGGCTAGTGAAATTTCCCTTCATTAATCGTTATGTTCTCTATCGGTTCGTTTACTGGCAAGTTACGATAGTAGCTTCGCATTCAGACGGTTTGTGATAGCGAGGGTAGATCGGAGCCAAAGATTTTTATACTGACTAATTTTAATTATTATTTAATATCTTATAAGTATATTCTCCAACATTACTTAAACGTAATCCCATCAGTAAATTTATAAGGATGGAATACGTTATTGCTAATAAATTGAGCTTTATTTATATAATACGTATAAATTAATTAACATTGGCTCAGAAATAACTGCTAGTAACAAATTATGTCGTATATAATTGTGTACATAAAGCTGAGAAACAGTAGTCGTCGGCACTAACACGCATTTGCTACGCAATGTAATAACAATAACCTTGCAGTATGTACTTCGACATATATTTATGCATATTAAGATTCAAAAACTACTATTTGTAATAGGTGTCTTAAATAGTCCACACAAAACAAAATCAGCAATCCTTCCAGTGAGAACTTCATGTTGAAATTTTGGATTCTGCACAAGTATCATTTAATGATTTTGTTTTAATGAAGTAAGACTACGCAGCGACTAGAAGCATTGCTGTGATCGAACGTCGCCGGCCAACGTGTACAGAGGCCCACGACCGCCGTGCATTCGTACTTACAGGGTACATTGATAATTGCAAATGGGGAAAGAGCGCGTGACACGCACAACTGAAACTACACGAATTGTAACATACCACAATTTAATGTAAAAATTAGTAATAAATACAACAGATAAATGCAGGAGTTTGCAACATGTTAAAATTGCATTACATAACATCAAACAATGTGAAAAAAAAATTGCATTAACTGCTTGCATAAAACAAAAAAAAAACTATTTAAATTAAACTTTTAACGGAGGCATCAAACCAAGACATAAAAATATTCATAAACAATAAGTCGTCCATAAAATTCATGTAAAAATATAACAAAACTGATTATCAGTTGTTAGGTATACGATTTGACACCCCCTACCTATTAGTAATACACTATTGTGATACACGACACTATAACAAATTGGCTAATATTATAAAGAAGAAACAAAATAAACATAACTAGACCATCGCTATCCTGTAAATAACCATATAGCTCATCCTGCACTCCATTGATTTCAAATGATAACATCACATATTTGTGATATAAAGGTAAATTTCATTATACTTTAATTTTACTTTATACAATAAATTGGAATATTTAATTAGATTGGCCAAATAAGTGACTAGGTCCGCAAGACCTCATTTTCGTAATACTAAATTTAGTAATTCGTTAACCTTATGTGTAAATTCCATATGGCATAAAGTTAGCTTTCATTAAGTCCAAATACGCGGTCACCGTATAATTATTAAGTTGCACACTTTTTGAAAGCTGAAAAGAGATCAAAGGGAGATATTTTCTGAGCCAAACGATGTGATACTCCAAAATATTCTGGCCAGACACTATCATAGTATCCTAACCTAAAATATCTAAATAAAACTCTATAATTACTAATCAATCAATTTGCTATAGCAAATTCAATATTTAAAAATTGGTCTCAAGTGATAGTAAAATACAAAAATGCATTGAATTAGACGAAGCGCCTGACTCGGCGGTGAACCGGACCGGATAGCTATGATCTATTCCAACAATAGACTTACTTGCGCGACAATAAATTATTAAACAGTACATAACTATTACGATTGGCAGAGGTAAACAAGCTAAATCCTTAATATTACCAGCTATAAAACCTGTACATCACCGTAACCCAAACTGCTTTCGCTAGATAGAAATAGAAATTAGGAGTAGTCACTTATGTAAATACAATTAGGTAGTTACTCTCTTTCAAGTCATTAATTATTTTAAAATATCCTTTAGTTTGGTTACGTAATTAAATAACTAGTAATATTGCACTGAGTATGAAATGCTATCAAATAATAAGCGCCCACTTTATTATGAACGATACAATATAAAATCTTTAATATACTTAAAAGTAAATATAAATCTTTGTGGAAGAATGTTTGGTGACTATTATTATGTATTCTAAAAGGAACGTAGGAGCTTGATATTTAAGTGGGCTCCCATATTCAATAGACAATTGTATAAATCTAGTATGAGTTATGACTATTTTAAAAAATTGCACAAGTGAAATTGCATGTTCACAGCTACTAAACAGCACTAATGCCACAACTTAGGACGAGATGGGAAACGATCACGGATCTGCTAACTGGATGCGGTCATCTTGGACCGTCGACGAACATTTACGGTCTTCGTAGGTATATCGATTCATTTACAATGGCGTCTTATCATTCTAGATACATTAGTAAATTTGAAAGGGTATGAAAAAATTAAGGTAAAATCTCGAGTGATACTGTAATCTCTAGGTATGTAACGACGTATGTATATTACCCGTTGACCAGACAGATGCGACCTCTGGATGCTAGATGCCTTACATTTATGCAAAGTAACTAATCATTAAAACATTAATATTACAATAGGAGTCGAATCGTAGCGTGTTAACACTCAGGTTCTAGCACCATTCCATTTTATCACATTTCAGTTACCGTACCACTCTAAAGTGTTTAGCTAAAAATGTAACAATCTTAAATCTTAATTGAAAATTACATACATAAACGCTAGGTTAGTCCCAATCGTAGAATGCCAATATTAGTTAACTAAATGCGCAACCTCGAATCGTTCATCCCTATCTAAAGTAATTGAAACAGGCCGAGGAGCCCAAGCACCGGCCGCACGGACCTTAGGGGCGCAGGCCCCGAGGGGCGCAGACCCCATTACGATAACTAAACACCTACCAACGATAAAATAATAAAACTTGTTAACATTTAAGATGTATTATTACCTAATCGTCAACTGAATATAAACGAAATCATTGTTACTATACGATGTATCAATAAAAACAAACAACACTAATAAATCATATTACATAATAATTATATAAATATAAAATTATTTAAATCAGACAATAGAATATATCTAAGTATAAAAAAACAATCTCCGTAAATAGATCAACTAGTCTAGTATAAAAATCTTTTCGTATGTTTCCTTAGGCGCTATCCGTTAATACATCACAAATCCTTAATAATTATCCATCTTGCAAAGGCCTCATAGAGTTACAAATGCATCTACACTGAGATTCAGTCAATATTTATATGTCGTTGACCAACGACAGATCACAATCTCTTGCCAGTCCTCAATAACCTGTTCCCATTCAGATGTCGTTCCGCACCACCCATAGGATATAATAACATAAATACAATTAGCTACAGGAAACTTAAAATTTCCTATCTAACGAATAAATATAACAAGACAATGTCGGCCCGATTGGGGGCAACCGTTAATAGCCAGCATCACTTCGCGGTCGCACCGCTACTCAATATAGTGTATATTCTTAAATAGCTTAAGACTTCTATCGATACAATATAAAAAATAATATGGTAATAAAATTAACATCATATTATTGCTTTTGCCCGTTCCCGTATAGCGATTGGTATAGAAAAAAAATTTGCTTACCTACTTACATACCCTTCGAGTCATAACTTTAGTAACGTCGACTTAAAGGTTTACAACTTTATGCGGAATATTACTAGTTTAAAATTTCCTTACGCGGAATCTTATACAAGGTCACACTGGGGCAAGTCAAATGCACAACCGAGACAATACTAAAACGAATCGCCCGTCGGGGGCGATCAAGAACTCAATTTTAAGGCCCGCTTAAGTAATAGCACTTCAGCTTAATCCTAAGTAGGAAATAGTTCGAACGCGAGACGGTCCGTCTTTGACACATCGTAAAGGACAGTCCGGGCTGGCCGGGCGCGACTCACAGAGCGTCGAGGCCGAGCCAGTACATGGACAATCAGTCGAAGGCCGCGTCCAGGTGGTTGGTGAAGAGCGGCGCGTGCTGCGCGTGCGGCGCGTGCGCGGGCGCGGCGGGCGGCGCCGCCGGCTCGAACTTGCGCGTGTCGGGGTTGTACGCCGGGTGCTTGAACTTGCAGTGCGTGCGCAGGTTGTCCGACCGCGTGTACGTCGCGCGGCACAGCGGGCACTCGAACCGCCCCGGGAAATGCACGTGATAATGGTTGCGGATGTGCGTCACCACCTTGCCGCACAGCTTGCAGCGGTGCAGGTTCAGCGCGCCCGTCACTCGCTCGAACGTCAGCCGCATGTGCCAGCCCTTGGAGCCTGCAACCAGCCAGCGTTCACTCCATACGCTCTCTCTCTCTCTCGCGCCCCAACGCAACTCTCACGCTTCGCGGTAAGACACCGCGTTGCGTTGCGGTGATTTCGTAACCGTTGTAACCGACGCGAACGTAGAGATGCATTAGGAGGTTCGTTAGGAGCGTCTTTAAACATTTGAAGATGACAGCATCTTTATGGAGTACTAAACTATTTTTCTGCAGCATGTTTTTGAAACTATATAGGACAGGCCTTAATATATTGAAAGAAATAGTCATCACAGTAGAACCTAGATTTTAAGACAAATCAATTTTTAATGTATGGGAATGTTTATGGTAGTTGTTATTTTTTTTACTTAATAATAGTCTTTTTTGCTTTCTCCAAGTTCTACTGTAATAAAAAATGAGGATAGTCTAGAAATAATGGCTGACTCCAAGGTTTTTTAGTAAATTAGCACTATATGTATAATAAGAAAAAGCTGAGATAATTAATTTTTTACGCTATGCTATTATGCTCTTCCTAGAACTATGAATTAAAAGCGTTTATCAACGAGAAAGAAAGTTGAGAAATTATTAGAACAGAATTCAGAACTTATTACGAAAAGTAATGAAAGTTCAGTATATCTTCATGCAAAAATGAGTCTATGATATCGAAGAAATGGTGTTTGTTATTGGTCAGCGTTATTACATTTGCATGAAATGTTATTGAAACTGTCACCAAGCCTGTATATAAATTGCGATTTCTGAGATATAGGTCTGCTTATATAAAGAAAGCATGGAAAGAGGATGAAAATGAAAAAGAAAAGAAGTAAATAAAAGAATATATTTGCAACGAACACATTGTAACGATAGATTTAGGTACAAACTAAATAGTAATTAAAAGGTAAGTAAGGGAAAATAAGTTAATATTAGAAATATTAAAACGAATGTTCCTTAAAATACATTAGCAAAATCAGTCTTTCACTCAGCAGACGAGTAATGTCACCTTCGAACACGACTACAAGGAACATTAAGAGATCATTAAATTTAAAGTTAATATTATCAGAGGGTCGGATTTCATTTATACTTCAACACAGGCTGTTTTAAATACAAAACATCCTTGAAATAATGATGTAAAACGATTTACGTTTGTTCACAGACTTTGAAAATATACATGAGACCCAACCCTCATTCACAGAAAAATACTGTAAGGTAATTAATATACACACACGTAAAATCAATATGTTATTAACAATGTAAAACCCTAGTTATGCTGTGAAACAGTTTAATTTCATTACAAATAATTGTCAATGTAGAAGCGAAAATCTAGAATTTGTAAGGCTCTTCTTGACTATTCAATTATTTTAAAAGGCACTTTTTTATTATTTACATTAATTAATATGTGAATAATAAAACTCCGATTTTCGCTTCTATTTCAAGGTGTAAAGCCAGCAGTTACTTTATGTGCAAATCTTCCATAAGAAATAATTATATTTAAATTATTTATTAAAGTAAATAACACTGTCTAAAGTTCATTGTGATTTTTTCTATGAATTAGTAATACAGTAATTGAAAGTACAATGGAATTTGCTTCCGCTTTATGTTTCGTTGTTTTTGGTAAATTTTTGGCACAATGAGACAGTACGTTTTATAAATAATAACGAAAACATTCATGATTTCATCTACAATCTACAAAAAAAATACTGTAAGCCTTTCACCTTAATGTCGATACCTAATGAGTATTTACTATCACAGAAATTAGGTATAACAGAGATTATCCGGTGCATTTTTTAAAAACATCACCTTTAAATAACAAGAAATGCTATTCCCAGCTCCCAATATGAAGAAGAGTTTACAATGTTTGCGAATTACAAATTTAACGAATAATATTTGAACGAAGCTGCAAGTACCAACCATGGCACACAGTCCTCCCTATGAGCATTTAGACATTCAAATAATTATTTTAATAAAATACACACACCACACCTTACTTCTAATAACAAAATGATAATAGTTAGAATCAGTGAATAAGCCTCCTAAGTGTTAGACTACTAAAATTAGTAAATTAAGTAGTTTTAATCGGTATTGCATACATATAGTTGGAAAAAATATAGAGCATTACTGTTTACAAAATTTTCCTTGGAGATAGCAACTGGTATTACCCTGGTAAAAGTTAGCAGCCTACATAAAAGAAGACCTCAACATTTTGTTTGTATGTTTGACAAACTGTTTGATCTGAGTACATTCCAGTGCTTCATTCGGAGATGTCTTTTCAAGTTGTCGGCCCTGGTCAGGGTGATGGGACACAGAGGACACTTGTGTTGTTCCGGATTATGAGATTTCATGTGTTTCTTTATGTTGCTTACGTGTTTACCACATATCGAACAAGACATGGGGCCACTGTATAATTTTTGTTTTAATCCTAACTTAAAACATTTAACAAAATTTTCATTATTTGCTATGTCGAGGCAGAAATGATCCTGTGGTTTACTGTTTTCATCAACGCCATAATTTTCACCTGTAATATATGTAGTTTCTTCACATCTTGTGTTATTTTAAATGACATGCTACTTCCTAAAATATATCTCACTAAACCTGAATCCAGTTTATATTTAGCTGACAATCTTAGAGCATTTTACATGCAAACCCTATTCCAAACTAATTCCTTGACGCTAAAACTGATCTAGTGTTTGACATACAATAAGTTAATCTTTTTCGCACGACCTATGTCCCTCAGGGGGCGCCAAATCATCAGAATAAACACTATTCCTCACACCGATTTCTTCAAAACACGAAAATAATATATACTATAATAAGCATAATGGAAAATTAAACTCAACAAGCGTTAATGTATGATTGATGCAAATTAGAACAGAATAAGAAGCCACAATACTTATGGCATGCTTTTAATGTTGTAACATGCATTCAAATGTGTGACACTTATAATACCAAGGAATAAAATAATATTTGAAAACAGATTTTTTATGTAATGCTTCTTTCAAAATTCCTTAGTATTAATAAGCAGCAATTATTTTGCGAAACGAAGCAAACCAAGTTACCAAGAAGCGTTTTAAGGGGGTTGTTACTAGTTAACACATTATTCACCAATGTATTATTGCAATCAATGTTATACCACAAAACTCACCCAAGAAAAGGAATTGATATATAATCATAATGCAACTGTGGTATAACCCTGACTATATAATACATATAACAGCTACCAATAATTTTCAGAAATTCTCAGGATAAATTTAACACCAGTACAAATAAATAAATCAAAGGGAAATTATAATAATTAGTTACCGATTTAATCTTTTATTGTTTTTCTACATTATTGGTAGCTGTCAAGTAAATGGGATAAGACTCACCATCGATGGTGTCGGTTTGATCGGGATGTGGCTGGATCAGTGGCTCAATCTCATTGCATTCGTTGGTCATGTTTTGCTGGCTCAGCATTGATGCCATTTCAGTCACTCCCATTCCCTGAAATATTATGTAAAATTCAAATGAATTATAAAAAAATGTTTGAATGTTTGACAAACTGTTGTAATGTGCTGTAATGTTATAATTATGTAAGGATTTAGTTTTATTCTAAGTAACTTTGTATGTTTCTTTTAAATAAACTATGTTTTAGTTGAGAATCTCAACTTCCAAAATTAAACACAGAATACAGCATCATTCTAAAATTCTGTTTTTATTATTTTATGATAAACACTAATATGTTTGAAAGGATAATATATAAACTAATCAGCTTCTATACTCATATTATTAATAATCCGTACCATAAATGAATTTGTAGTAGACCAAAATTCTTGTTTGTGCTTTATCCTCTTATGGTGCACTTCCAGTAACGGAATGAAAATTTAAAACAAGCTTACTTATGTCAAAATATAGTTTATTAAATAAATGCCATAACGTTGAAAGTATCTTAAAAATAATCTATGAAAGATTTATTCAATTATATTGTTTTAACGTAGTTATAATAAGGATATGAAATATATATTTCTTTATACAGGAACAATAAATTTATTTACAGCCCTTAAAAATAACTTTAAATGTAAAACTGTCAATTTTAATCATTGGTTGTATTCTTTACTTGTTCACTTTGTAAGTTCTCACGTTCTTCACAGAATTTATGCGATTTGCTTTTATTATGATGATTAATAATTTCAAGTCTGAAATTAGCATTGCCTTCTACAAATGACGTTCTATGCGAATTGAGTTCATGTGACCATTTTCTACAATATCGGCAATACATAATATTTTTCATTTTATCATAATCCAGCCAGGGAAACAGCGCCAGCCAAGTGATTCGAAATCGGCCCAATTTCTTTAAACTTGACGGAGCCGTTTTTGGACTTGTTACGGAGTTTGTGTATGGGATTGGTTCCACGAGAAGCGTCGGGAGTAAATTTTTATTGGGTTTCGTGCAAAGATTTGTTGGATCGATATTCCCGTCATTATCTCCGAGTTCCACTGCGAGCTGACCACCGGCAGTCTGCGAGAGAAGGAAAGGATCTGCTTTACTTTAGCGATTTTTTAACAAAAGCGCTATCGATTTTGATGTACATCATCAGGCAGATCCCTTCCTTCCCGTTACCTTTCGTTTTAAGAACACAAATGGAGCAGTTAATATTTCTAAGAATGAATAATTCGACAACGCCAGAAGAAAAAGATCGTCCTCATGTTAAATGAGATGGGAGAAGAGTTGTTATAATTTTTTTAAGAAGCAATCGATGAGCAGCTTTTTAATTTTTTGTTTTATGGAACTATTTAACCGAACGGAGATTAATAGTAGAGATGTGACAACATGGATGGATGAGAATAGAGTATATATGATTTTAGACGAATACGATTGCGGAATTATATTACATTTTAATTTATTAATTACCAATATTTTTCGATCCAGTATTCTAGATTAGTGTATCTGAAATGACGATGAGAGACCATTGATAAGCACTGAAATCAGCTTATTTAATTCATAAATAGTGTAAAATTTTGTACGTAGATATACAGTTGTACCTAAAAATAAAAACAAACTAGAGGTAGGGTAAATATAATAATCTACCACTAGCGATTGTCTACTGTTTCTTTTCTTTCGTGTAACTGGGTCCGAAAATATAGGTAGTAAAGAAATTAAGAATGTATCGTAAATATTCGTTTTACGCAACATTTAGATACACGTCGAGCAAAGATGAACAGGCGCGAATACGAGTATGCAAATAACTGACGCTGGTATACGCCACAATGACCGAAATTCTTCGAGACGTATGTTTTAAGGACAGACGCATAATCATTTGATTCCCATCAAATGACTATGTGTCTGTATTTACACGCGGGGTTTCATACTCGTCATTGTTCAACAACAACAACTAGGCAAATTGAGGGTAGCTAAATGTTTCACTATTAATTCCCGCGATTGCGCTCTCTTCTGTTAAGTATACCACGGTAATGAGTATGTTTTAATCCAGGTCATGAACATAAAAATAAGCGAAATCCTACCAGTACTTTTACATCCTCACAAACTTTTATAATATTAGTATGACAAGATAAGACATAGACGAATGGGATTAATAGTTGCATGCGATTGATCGACAGGTGGTTGAAGGCGGGTGTCAATGAAACGGCGCTTGGGTGGAACATAAGACTTATCGAGTGTGTGTTTGTGTGATGACGAGCACTGACCGACAGGTGCGTCTGGTCGAAGGCAGGCGGCGGGTGTAACGGCGCTCGGGGGTCGTGCGCGTGCTGCGCGTGCGCATGAAGCGTTTCGGGCTCCTGCTTCACGTGCGGCGTGTGCGCCGGCGAGCGGATCGCGCGCACCGGGGTGTGGGCGGGCGGCGGCGTCGACGGCTCCGACCCGGACCCCGTCGACCCTCCCTTGCTGGCCTTCACGTGCGCCTGCGCAAATGCCCGCTACGTTCAACGACACACCAAAGATTTTTTTTAATAAAACGAATTCAATGTATTAATTGATAATAACTTTCTGTAATCAAATTGCAAATTATTATTTACACTAATGACATGATTTTTACCTTTAAAATTACGACATAAGTGCAAAATGGAAACAACTTTAACGGTGCAGTATAGACAGTGTTTATTTACCATAAACCCCAGTAAATTGAAGTAGTTTAAATTTCGGGTTAAAAAGGAATTGAAGGCAATACTCCTGATTCTAATGCATTTTACTCAAGTGTATATTATTTGCACTCATGTTACTGTAATTCTAAAGCTAAGCTAACTATTTATAACGAAGATAAAAATAATACTAAAAAGTCGCACACAACTAAATTACCAAATTCGCCGTGTCGCAGTAAAATTGAGATAAATGGCACCTTGTATAAGAGGGGGAGAGCTTAGCACTCCCCGGTACCCTAATGTTACATCACAACACTATAATATTAATTGAAATATTACAGTGTATGGAAGAAACATCAAAGTAATAACCCCACTTCAGTGGATGGTGCTGGTACCTCGTAATGACGGTAGGGGTACTCGATGTCCTCCCGGGGCAAGGCGGAGTTCTTCCTGCGTCGCTTCTCGGCGTGGTGCGGCAGTACGGGCGGTTGCGGCGCCGGTAGCGGCGTTAACGGCGCGCTCGCGTTGTGAGCCGCCGGCGGCGTCGCGAACTCCGCTCGCGACGACAGGTTCTCGGCGCTCACTGACGGCGTCGATCTCTCCTCCGGCTGTGGACGGATGTGGTTTTTATTTGTGTAGTTTACGCTTCTACTGTTCCATTTTTTTATTAGAATACGTAATAATTTAAATATATTACATACAAATGCTAAGTAATAAGTAAATTTACGTCAAAATTGTACCAAATGAGTGATATGTTTTCGTAAAGAAATAGCTCATTTTTATACCAAAGAAATAGCTCATTTTGAGCTAAAAGAATATCATGAATTTATTTTTATTATTCTACATTATTTCGCAATATCAGTGTAAATTTTGTAAATACACCTCATTAAATAAATTCAAGCAATTTTCTCTTTTTTAATAAGACTAAACAAGCACACGAGGATGCAGGAAACGTGATATTAAGTGGTCACTAATGACCATAACGTTAATTATAATATCAATAATTAAATCTATTTCATTATATATATTTCATCATTATAGTACTTTTTTCTCTTATTTCAGTTTCAGCAATCGGTTTTTTTATAATCATTTGTTAAACCTACTATTTTAAATACAAATTAATATTAAAATTTTATAAATGTTACCGTATTAATTATAATATATAAGTATATATTTCCATGATGGAAACACGTGCAACACACACCAATGAACTTTAAAGGAATAAAAATCTAGACCAATTTATAGATAGCATCGATCAGATTCAGTGACCTATATAAATATTCCGTTCAATGATTTAAGACGTATTTTAGCAATACTGGTAATTTTATTTAACAAAACTAATAAATAATAAGCTGCAATATTTAGCATACTTTATTATCTATAATAGCTCAGACGACAAGTTACATTATTATATTTATTTAAGGTTACAAATTAAACGAAACATTATAAACGTGTGAAATTTAACACAACCGAATCTACGAACCGATTTGTCACACGCGTAACCGGTTTACAAACTAGTCTAATATAAAGGATGCACGTGTAGATGTTTAAAAACGCGAACACATAGTGTATTATTGCGGTGAAATTAATACATAAAGTAAGAAAGTCAATCGAGCGGTATCGGTCCGCAACACGGGCGTAGCGGTTTTTTGATGCTCCCTCGTGTCCTACTCACGCATATAGTTATTATAAGTATACATCGAAGTATGTTGTAGAAATGTGTACAACTTAAAAATATTAAATAATAATAGTTAGGCAATTTTTCTTTACAAGGTCTTGAGATCATAAAAAAAAGTAAATAAAATTCTGCTTATAAAAAAAATGGTATTTTTTTGGTAGTCGGTACGGTTTGGGTACTCTATCTGATCTTTTGCTGATAAGCAGCATTTGTGGAAGATGGCAGTTAAATAAACATCAGAGGAAAATTTACTATGGCAATACTTTTACTAATATTTTGTCAAATTATATTCCTAAATAGGTTAGAACACCAATATAGTAATAAACAGTAAAATTTTCATGCATAAATTTAAAAATTTATCAAACTTATAATTTTAGTTTTTCATCTTTCATTATTCGTTTTTAGTAATGATAACATCAAATACGATTAATATTATTTAATTGCATATGTTATTTTACATTATTTTATCAATTATGTTCAACATTTATGACTAAATTTTAAATATTTGTTTAATTGCAACATTATAATGAACCAATTATTGAAAATAATTTGTACAAGTAAGTTATATTATAATATGATTGTTTATGCTTATCTCAGTGTATAATAAAGTTGTAAATATTATTTATATTGTTCTTACATAGCAACCCAACATGGATAAAGAAATTCTATGACTATATACTTATTTAACAAATGTAACTTAATGATGACCAACTTACCTTAGGATTCAATGTATTGTTTTCTGTCAAACCCCTTACTTGTAAACTTTCAGCAGTCTTTAGGAACATCGGTAGCATATTTTGGCCAACATTTACCTCACCCTGAAAACAATGATAATCAAAGTAAGCAATAAACAGCATGACAAATACTTCATTCGTAATATGTTACTCCATATCTTACCTTATACATAAAGTCTAAAAGTGACTTCATTTCTGAAAACCGCACATCTTTCAGGAATATAATTGGGTGTGGGTGTGAGTTTTGCAAAAATATGCTTTCAAAATATGGGGAACATGCGGAGAGTATTGTCTGGTGTGCCTAGAACAAAAAAACATACATAATAATACTTTTGAATAGGATATTTAAAACAAAACAAACGCATAGTTACGAGTGAAGGTCTTTACAGAAGAAATCATTACATTTATTTTGTCTCTAATTACCGTTTTTGTAGTCTATTCTTATTTAATTTTAGACCTTGTATGGTTATATTTATTTACTACAAATAATAGAACTACTTTTATTCTTGTCTTACATAGTACTATGAAAAACCTTATTGTTTTGGACATGCTACTCAGAATATAGTCTGTGAATAACTTAGATAAAATCTAAGCACAATTTAAATTCATGCAGCCAACCAAAAATGTGTATACTAGTTCACATTTCTAAACCCTAAAACTTGCAAAACAAGAGCCATAAAAATTAGAAAGTTAAAACATGCAGCTCTTCTGCAGACTCCTACCTAAACTATTCACTGTCGACCTACAAAGTAAATTGCATTTTATTAGCATAAACTTTAACTTTCATAATTGTAGATTTTAAATGGAATGTGAAGGAAGCGTCTAGCCAAATGGTATTGACCTTTTGAAATTGCCAGGCTCTATGATCGTAGGAAAACACTGGACGTTAAGTATTCAGACTGTATTTTACTTATATACCCCTTGTAAAATGTATTGAATAATATTATGTATTAAGCCAACTTATAATGAAGGAAAGAAGACATAAAAAATCTTTTTTTTTTATATATCATGCCATAAAATTTGATTTCTATATAAGTAAAATTAGTTAAAGTTAGCACTAGTAGATTATTAACATAAATATGCTGTAAACATAATTTTGGAACTTTACCTATTTTATGTATTTTAAAAAAATATCCACAAAAAAGTAAATTAGTCGGAAGAGGCACTGAAATCTAAAATACATTTGGTTGTTGTACAGTTTTGACCACCAAAGTGTATGTATATTATATGTTAATTGCATTCTAAATGTTTTTATATTAAACTATGAACCACAATTTGAGTAAAAATAACCTTGTAAAATTAGCAAATATTTAAATATTTACAATGTGGACTGCCTTGGCTTAATGGCTCGCAAGAAGGAATATTTGACACTGATGGTTAAAAATATTTATGCAAACAACAAATTATTTTTAAAATAACATGGTTGGATCACTCCGATTTTCTTGCATTTCTTAAGTTTATTAAAACTTTATTATATTATTAGTTACGTATGAAATAAGCTTTGAATCATCGATTATGTATTTTAATGTCAACATAGTCAATTGAAAGCATTCCAAATAAACATAAGATGTTAAGATCATTACTCAAGATTGTTTACTATTGTATGCAATTTGTTGTGACATAACAATAACAAACACTAGATTGTTAATAATAACTTGTAATTCATGACATCCTTGTAGTAAATAATGTAATTAATAAATGTGTAAATATGCATAAATAAATGTACTATTTTTAACATCATGTTGGAATGTTATCTAAATGGTAATAATTATTAAATAATCAATTTATTATATTATATAAAATATAAATATAAATAAGTATTAGAATACATACCTTGACGGTCTCCCCATCACAAGCAAGTGTGACATCACACAGGGCCTCTCGTTGCAGCAGGCTCGCAAGCACATCAGTCAGGTTGTTTGGATGGTTGTTCCAGCGCAAGCAGAACTGCTGGTCCATTGTAGGTGCTAATGTCAACGACCGTGCTGAAAATCATTATCATATCAATAAAACTGCTAACACACAAGCTTATGCTCATGCATCTGCCAAAAAAAAAATTATGTGCAAATATTTCGCGAACACTGAAACTAGCACGAAGATAAACACATACGCGGCTTCACTAGACGACCAGAAGGTAATTACACACATGCGCCGTTTATCAAATTTACATTAATGTCATTATGTACAAAAAATTGGCGGCCATAGGGCCTAGATAGTAGAGCGGTGAGATAAGTGACATCAGCGGCTCGAATTAATAGGGGCCGCGGGCAGCGAGCTTACTGTACTCCACATTGACAGTTAGCCCGCCGAGTGCCGACACATATCTACTTGTTGCATGCTTTGAACGAAACCCATACATTATGTAATTTAAGTCCAGGAGGCAGACGGCGGGGCCACCGACCCTACGGGATGCGAAAACCTCTAGTCGTCTATAAAACGAGTTTAGAAAAGTAGTACCGCTGGCCAAAAAAATCGCAACATGCTGACACCGTTATAATCGCCAAGCTGGATGTGCCAGTTGCTAATTCCAAACGCGTGGTTTCAGGAATGTGAAGATGCACCATTATTGTCGTTATTGCTCACTCCGCGTGCCTGGAAATTGATGATCGAAGGACGAACGGGATTTCTAAACGCGTAGTTGTGTCAACTCTAGCTATTCGTAGCGCCATTTGCCGATTCCGTATCTCAGAATCTTAGAATTATCAATCAACAACGAAATTTTCTATAACACACAATTAATTCACAAACACAAACAAATATAAACTTGAAGGCACGTATAGTCAATAAATCCTAACTCACCATTTGCAAAATTTTTGCCATCACAAACGCCACCCGACCCCTACCTTGCACTGTCTTTTTGACCACACACACATCTCGATTTCCGTGTTCACTCACGGCACCTCACGGCCTTCGGAATATCTTTCACATCATAATCGGCCAGTATTCGCAACGCGAACTTCATACGTTTCTATCAGACGCGCTAAATTTAAATTTTGCAACACTGCCTGTCGTTAAACCGGGTTATTACAACTTAACGTTGCCAATGATATACTTTATAATGGTTAAAAATGAAAATATTATGCAAGAACATAATCCCTTTGAGATAAAAATGTAACATTTACTTAAATATCCATTATTGCAATTTCTTTGTCCATAGATACTGAAATGAGGTTATGACGCTAAAACAATATCGGCTTGTGTTTTTTTTGTCAAAATCTCTAGATATAAACTTTAATAATCATGAAAGCAATATTTATATAAATAGTTACTTTTGTTTAAAATATAAATAAACTTAAACGATATTTGGATAATAACATTGGCCTTGACATTTTCGTTATCAGAAATTTGCACATCCTACTGACTTAAACAGCGCCATCTAGAAAAACTTTCAACGCGGAAGAAATAGCTATCTTGTTGCTACATTATTTTCAAAGATGGCGCTTTGTACCTTAGTAACGTGAAATAGTCGTATTTCGCTATAGGACAACGACCTTTATTATTTACTGTAAGTACTAAACCTAAACTGGTTATATAGAACTGAGAGTCAAAAACTAAATTGTGTGTTTAATAATACGTGAATGCTTTTTGTTTAATTTTAAACTGCGATCCTACTTATCTCAGACTAAAAAAGTAGACATACAGTCTTTCGAACGAAGTATTAAAGCATATTTAATCTATTTGTAAAATAGGCGAGACTTAAAAATAATAATGCCTACTATTTACTAATCTGTTTTTTTTATTATATTTATTGTGCTTAATATATAATCGTTTACATTATTCTACTCGTTTAAATTTGTCAACGCGATAGTTAGATACCTATTTAAAAACACATCTATATACTGGTAGGTAAGGTAGATACGAGAAGACTAGATATTCAACGCTACGAGGATTACTCTTTTAAAGCTTATGAATTTGAATAGTCAGTTACGTACAATATAATTATACTTTTGAATTTTGAGTTTAGCGTGATGGTAGATTTCGTGTATATTGCCAATGTTTACTATTATTTTAATGTAATGTTAAATTATATAATATAATTATGATGACACATTTTTCAAACTTTTAGTAACGTGCAACATTAAAGTTTTTTTCAAGTTTCTGATTTGTGGGTACCTACTAAGCACAATCGTCATGATTTGGATTTGTATCTACATAAGTCAATATTTATATATGTATATATCGTTATTTAGTTAGGTTTATTTTGTCATTTTGTTCCGAGGTGCTGTATCTGTATCTATTTTTTTGGTCTCAAAATGTAAAGATATCTTGGAAATTAAAATATATATTAGTATGAATATTTACACAAATATTTTTCTTCAAATACTATTCGCATTTTGTGAAGTAGGTATGTACTTACTCTATACATAGGTATGTACTTACTCCGATTTGAAGATCAATGAACTTGCTTGCTTCATGAACCTTTATAAATAATTAGTACCCTACACGTAAGTATACTGTATCTTGTGGTGCGATTTAGTGCATTGGATTAGACTTAAATGACACAAACATTACAGGATGAGAATTTTAGCTTCTGTTACACAAAGCGTGCCAATTTAGAACCGTGTAACAAATTCGGCGCCTAGATAGAACGAGACGCGCGACCTCATAATCAGTGGGTCATTGAACTTGGCAATAAATCGGTAAATTCGGCCTTCTGTTCTTCAATAGAACTTTAATGTTTCAACTAGGCATGTCTAGACATTACGCAGATTTCGTACACTATAGGTATATTTTATTGTTCCTTTTATTTGATTGCCTTATTTGTCGAACTGATTGAGTTTTTAGCAGATGTTTACAAACAGTCTGGGATTGTCCTGAAAATAGTTTATAATCGCCTACATTTCGTTTAGTCCAGATTTAAAAATGGTAAATAGAGCAAAACGTGTTGATAAATTGCACTAAACTGGGTACTGTAACTGACACTGTACTTCCAGTAACATATGCTATATAATATAACTAAATAATGTTACTTGTTAACAAAAATTCACGTAGGTTCTGTTATAGGTACAATTACATAATTAAAACAGTAAATTTACTTGTTGATCGCTGTTATTAGGAGGTGTAGAGGCGCGATAGGTGTAGAGTATTAAGATTCCGTACAATGAAACCCTCAGTTATGTGACGCTATTTTGGACGTTCATATGGCTAGCTCAATGGCTAGCTAGGGTAATAAGTGCAAAAATTATTCCAAAAAGAATATGGACACCGAGAATCAAAAGTTAAAGCTCTTTCAATGTAAAAGTTTAGCAAAAAGAGATTCCGATTTGAAGGTTAATTTAGGACGGTAAATTAGGAAATCAAAAATATTAATTACAACATGACATTACAAATGAATAGGCCCGTCATGATAAATACATAATTATATCTCTCAAAATATATGTAAACAAAAAAAAAAAAACAAGAATTTACCCAATCCTCTTTTATCTTCGCGAGCGATGAGCTTATTTGAAAGAATACTGTTGTAAAAATATCGTAAAAACATTTTAAAATTACTATCATTATTCCTAAAACTATTAATTTGACGTCCTAAGAAACATCTCACATTTTTTTAACATTCGTTTACGTACTGTGCGAATATTGCTCTGAACTTAGCGTAAGGAGAAATAATTGTAAATCCTGGATAAATTCTTTGTAAATATACAATAAGTTTTTTCAGTATTTATGACTGGCCGAAATACAATAAAATAGTAAAATTCAAAAATATTGACGTTCTGTCATAACACTTTTTAAATACATTCACTCATTACTCAGTTTTCGGCACGGACGATATATATTATTTTTTTTTTTTTGTGTGGTGGTCATGCGACCTGGAAGTGGAAGTGCAAAAGGCCGACCGGTCGCCAAACCCTCTGCACTCAAGAAGGAGGTATTTATTTCTGTAAATAAACCTGTATCTATCGCCACTGGGACGCCAGAGTTTAAATTATATTTTGGACTACCAGCGACCTAAAATTCATACAATGTTATTGTTTTTAAAACACGAATAAATTTATGATACACAGTTGTCAGTGTCACTGTAGCTATGTTATTATTATTTACATAGTTTATTTTTATAATAATAAATATATAAAGAATCTACTTGTAAGAAAACTATCAGCTATATAAACTATATGTTTTAACTCATCTGTAGTATGTGTGTAGAGGTACATAATATGCACCTAATTGAAAATAAAATATTATATGGGTTTCGTTTTATTTTAATATCAATTTTTTGATACCTAAATGTTTTTGATTAACTTACTCAAATTAACTAAATAAATTATGTGTGAAAATTGTAAGTGGGAACTATAAAAGCATTGATTATACGACAAATTTAAAGTATTAATTGTCACGCACTCTCCCTAATTAATTCTAAGTAAGATATTCAACAAATACTACGTGTGCATTAGGGATGATGAGAGTGGCTGTCGGTGTCACTCGGTAATGTAATGCAGTGCAAATGAGTCAATCTCCACGGGGCCGGGTGGTCACAGTGCTATTACGAAATCGATTTGTTCTCAACCCCATCGACATCTAAGCTGAGATCCGACGATTGTGCCGTAATCGAAAACGTTATTTTAATTAATAGATCCATCACCCCTACATGTTATGTTGATTATTTTTTATATGAGACTTTATACGATATAAAAATACAATACCTATCTATTAAATAAAATGTACCTAGCTACATGTCAAAAGAAGCATTAAAAATTTCTCTGTAAAGTCGGTTTTCGGACGATAGTTTTACGTTATAATGTCATAAAGAAACATTGATAAAAATTTGCATACTTTTATAAATTTAATCAAATTATTATCACTGAATTATAACATTTTCGATAAATTAACATTTATTCCCACTCAGGCTTAGGCAGACGTGACACTTTTTCGTGAAACCAGTGTCCATTGATTTATAAAGCGTTTTCATGTAAAAATTGAACTTACGAAATCAAACTATTCTAATATGGCCTTAACAAATATGTATCATTCATCATAAATCTATTAAACGTCTTATTTAATGCAACTGTACTTAACTTACAACCATATGTCCATAGAACATAAAATTATCATATTAGCCATTATCAAACTTGGTTGGTATTTTAACCAAAGGATTATCTGATGAGCAAACGTATCATATTAAGACAAGGGCTTATCAATGAAAAATAATTATTTGGCAAGGTACAATCGATCCATTCAAGGTAAACGGTGATGCCTTCTTCCAACCGGTTAGTTTGAACCGGACCATTATAGCTCGTTATGGTTATCATGCTTGTTATGGAACGGTGTAAAGATTTTTTAAATATATTTTTTTATAATAATTTTCATATAAGTATTAACGCCCTTTAGGCCACTTCACAAGAATCTTCAAATGTAATAACTTTCTCTTTTTTACTTATATAATTTTCATTATACAGGATATGTATACGTATACGGAGTAGTAGGTTTACAAATACCCTGAATCAGAATAGAAGTCTAAACCACCACTGTTCACCATCTACATGGATTGAACCTTCTACGTGTATACCCAGTATTATAGGACTTTATCGAAACCTCAATAATGGTTAAGTTCATACGAGATGTAAGTAATCCAGAATAAGTTACCTTGTAATGAATATACTAATTAAAATACGATTGGCGAACTCATCATTCGTCAAAGAAATTCTTAGTAAACATGGTAAATGCGGATTTATTGTCATAAATGAACGACTTCCAGTCTTAATGAATTAAATTTTGTACGCAACGTTCATATTGTACGCGTTTTTTTAAGTTTTTATTATTGATGGCTGTGATGACTCTTTATTCTGAAGTGAGGAATATTGTATTACTCGCGTCACGGAACCGGCAATCTAATAATGACGTGAGAGGAAAGTCGTCCACGTTGCACTTAGTTTTCCAATCTAAACAATAGAAATTCAACGGGTGCGCGGCCCGCGGGACGCTGATCTATCTCTATGTAAATTATCCGGGAAATAACAGACTTGCGTTCATCAGGTCGACAGAGCACGTGGTAGAGTCATGATAAATAGGTCCTAAATTTTTTATATTATAAATGATAGTACGGATAGTATTTATTCTTATAGCTCGTATATAGCTTTCTAAGAATCAAAAGAAAGTTTATAAAATATACATGCATACGTCTAATTTCCTACTCAGTCAAGTGTCTCCTTTACAAATGTTAAGCCCCTCAAGAACATGTTACGTAATTTAAAATTAATTACTAGCAAGCTAGTTGCGTCTACTATAATATTTGGTTTGTTATAAGTGGTTGTCATTTTTCCGAGGAAAAAATGGTTGAATTATCAGCATTTTTTAAATTCTTAGATTTGTTATAATATTAATTTTAGAATTAGATTCGGTAATTTGAAAACTAAGTTTATAATCTCTCTTATATATCTCTGGACTCAATATTTATGTGTACCTAAAGGGTTTATAAAAATAAAAATAGAATAACTTACCATAGTTTCGGAGAAAGATAGCATTCGCAGACGCTTCGCACGCACAGCGACGAAGAAATCTTGATAATCCAATCTTTATTTTTGAATGTGGGTCTCATAATCACTTCAATTAACTCCATTTTCTTCATCTTTACGCTTTTAGGGGATAAACACAACTTCGCATAGCTCTCGCAAGCTCTCCTGTTTGTTGAAAAAAATATTATATATGTATTTGGTGTTCAATTTATTTTTTATGGAATTTGTTTCATGTAAAATCAGACACACCCGACTTCGACCGTTTATAAATTTTTACTCACAAAACATCGAAATTTCTGAGGCGTATTAAGATAATATGTAAAGTTGTATGGTGTCACAAAGAGTGGGTCAAGTGGACACTGAGTCAGCACCATATTGCACAGAAAGAATATGGCAACAGCCGTGTCCCTTTACAACAGATTCGTTCTTGAACATGACTCTCCCCGAGCCAGTCAATGCATCGCTCGAAAAGTGAAAGTAGGTGAAAAAAAAAATGTGTTTTGAGTGTATTAAAGTAAAAAATATTTACTTAAGCATTGTATTTTACTTATTCCGTAGTTATTTATTTTATCCTGTGACATTATTTTTATGCAAAAAGTAGTTATTGAGGTTTCACATGATAATAAATTAAAGATTGTCATCGCAGTCAAATTATCTGTAATTGTATCATTAGGTAAATCAAATTGGCACGGGGGGTACATAGTGAGTCCTAAGCACACTAAGCACCTGCTAACAGGTGTCTCAAAGTACCATCGAATATGATTACTATAACTATTATTATTTGAAGCGTACATCCGTTATGTAGAAAAAAAGATCTGGTTAGAAATGCGAAATGCTGCTAAGACACTTGCTTTTCTTTTACTTAGAGTATGACGCCAATAGCTCGTATAGTGACGGAGCTATGTGATTTAAAAAAAAGAGTTACCCACCAGAAATAACCTACTGTTAAATGGTAATAACTAAAAAGCGCAGTAATTAGTAACTAAATATAACTCCTCAAAAAGGTAAATATGACTTTA